>PYAF01004834.1:454705-482690 GCA_007407185.1 Glycine tomentella | reverse complement strand
TATCAAATATTTATAATTTAATAAATTAGCTTCAAGATTTTAGCTATCAATTATTTTTTTAATTTCTTATTAATTTTTCAATTAATTTTATCGAATATAACTTTTGTATTTCAAGATAAAAAATACAAATTTTTTTTAAATATATATATATATATATATACACACACTTAAAAATTCAAGATAAGTATGAGATTTTATAATAACTCACGCAAATTGTATTAATTTCACCCTTCATCTAAATTGTTTTTTTATTTTTTACAAAGAGTTTTCTTACAAAGATCCAATTCTTATAATAATTATTCTTATATGGTGAAATTAATACAAGGTCGAGTTTATAGAAGTCGCTGGTTAAGTTTGTCTAAATTAATTAAAAAAATTAGTTGAAAACTAGAAATCTAGCTAGAAAGTCGAAAGTTGAAAACTAAAAAGTTAACTTAATAAATTATAAGTGTTTGATAAAATTAACTATTAAAATTAATGAAAAGTGTAAAATAAAAAAATAATCAAATTATTATTTATTTCAATAACATAGTAAAGAAATTTGATAAACATTAAAAATAAAAATGAAAAAAAAATGTAAAAGACTTTAATAAACATATTAAGTATAAACATAGAAAAAAAATATAAAAGACTAAATAGGCATTTCAAACAATAATAGAAACTACTAAAAAAATATTTATCAAATACTTAAACAAATTTTTAAAGGAAAAAAAAAACTAAAATACCTTAATCAACCGATATCTCATTAATAAAAAAGAAGTCAATATCTCAAATCACAAACAACAAAGTTATCATTTCACTACAAAATATTATTGCCAATGAAAGACTTTGTGTCTTGTATTAGATAATTCAAACCATTTTAGACCCCTTATAACATTACTCCAATAATAAAGTAACAAGTAAATGTTTAATCCACGTCCTTATTATGATAGAATTTTTATTGACTAGAGCATTAAAATTATATTTATAGCTATTGTCACATAGCCTCAACCATGCTAGAAGAAGACCCATCAAATTTAGAATATTTCATATCTTTATCCATTTAGAAAACCCATTTTGTTTATTTAGAAAAGTTTTCATTTTATATTACTTCATTAGCGGTTGCACACTTGCACTTGCAGCATTGTTACTTTCGCCCATCTAACATCTTTGCATAACAATAAATGCATCCAAGCTCAAACAATGACACTCTTTCCCAGCATCTCATTCTTCTCAATCCAAATCTTCATCTATCAGATTTCCCAGCTCGAGATATCAGTCATTTGATCTCATGTACTTCTCAAACTCAGATTTCTTGCAAAATAATTATATTTATGGCAGTCCAAGCTACCTTTGCATGTGTGTTTTTCCATGTTGCAACTGAGTATGATAAAGCTAAAAGATACGTTGTGTGAAGTTACAATTAACATGGCCCAACTTGCAATTTTCAACTATCACTGTCCCTTTCACTCCATCTGGTTTTGGAAATGAAATATAGATGCAAGTATTTATACGAGTTGTCAATATTATAAATGTATAATGCAGATACAAGGTGAATGCATCCAAGATTAGAGCATAAAATTTGAAACTTCTCAAGGGAGAAATCTGGCTATACAGGAAAATGATTCAAGTTGTCTCCCTAGTGTACATTATTTTGCTTACAAGCCAAGAGCACCAAGGGGTGTCTTGCCCTGGCCAGCCTCAAAGTAGAAAATCAGCATAGCCAACATAGCAATCCTAGCATGTTTAATCTCAGCCAATTTCAGTCTCTCTAGCTTGTCGGCATCCGGAATGTAAACGCCATCCTTGATAGCTCCAGCGAATCCCAAAGGGTCAAAGAATTTTCCTCCAGGGTAGCCTTGTTCACCAGTAGAGTTGCCAAAGTTCTCAGCAGTTTTTGACCATGGAGTGGCCCACTCCACTGACTGAGAATCTGGGTTGAAGAAGTCCACCCATCTCTTGCTCTCAACCCACCCCATTAGGAGCAACTGGGTACCCAAAAGAGAGCCAAATGAGAAAGGAGCAATTGCATTAGGATCAGCTCCAGCCTCAAACCATGGAACTCCACTCCATGCCTGCCCAATGAAGATGCCTACAACTGCAGCCATTGCCCACCTCCCATGAATGAGTTCAGCTTCTCTATACCATTTCAGGAATGCCGGGTCCTTTCCTAGTCCTAGTGGGTCAAAACCGTAGTCACCTGGTAGCCTACAATTGCAACATTCGACAAAAAATGAATCCATCAAAATCTTAACACTATAGACACTCTTGGGAGTTTGAGAAGCACTTAGAAGGCTTAACTGGCTAATGTAATGACTAAGATTATCAAGAAAATCAAACTCTATTTCTTTATCCAAAACCTTAAGACATACTACTTCTGGTCCTATATATAAGAAACAAGTTACAGTTTAAAATACACTATCATTGAGCCATTTCCTGACTAATGTGAGTGAGACGAATTACTCGTACTTGAATTTCCAACAAAGAATATAAGAAAGAAAAGAGAAACAAGAGGTAAATTGAATAGATAGATGGTTGGCCTTACGAGCCATCAAGCCATTCTGGGTCTATGAAACTCCCACCACCTTTTACAGCAGGGATCCATGACTTCTTTGGTGCAGCAGCAACTGCCACAATAACTCTTTTAGGACTAACAGAAGCACCAACTTTCCCTCCCATGCTAGCAGCAAGAAGGGCATGGCTCCTCTTTCCTCCACACAAGAAGTGAGATCCAAACCCGTTTAACACAGCACTAGATGTTGCAGCTGCCATCTCTCCTTTTTCACCTTAGTATAGCCTACTTGAGTTTGGAGTTTTCTTTTTGCAAAAACACACTCTGTTCTTATATGTGAAGTGGGAGAAAATCTGAGGGTGCTCTCATAGAATGCCATGTAGGACTATGAAATCTATAGAAGAAATCTCAAACTCTCTTGGATAGATTTTGGACCAATTGGAACTTGGTCTCCATCCCAATTACCATGTTTCATACATCCACGTGGATCACCTCCAAACCACATATCATATTTTGCTCCGTTTTATATTTTATAGTGTCCATCTTTTTCTTGAGATGAATATTTCCTAGCAAAACTAATTTGATGAAGATAACGAGAATCTTTTTTTTCTTTATTTACATAATAGTACTATATAAAAATTATTATAAAAAATTATTTTCACACTATGTCATCTCTGTTTAAGTTATTGAAAGAACTATATAAGTATTAAATAGACCCGTATTATGTAATATCAAAATCTATAATAAAAAAATCCAATAAATGTAGAAGAAAATACAGAAAATGTATTTTAAGTCAAACATACTTTCTAATAAACCTACAAGATTAACTTGGATACATGAAACCTACTGGGATTAAGTTAGTGGCGATGGATTGGGTAAATATACGAGTATTTAGATTTAATTCTCGTTGTCATCATTTATACCAAAAAACTTGGATACATGCGATTTTAAACAATAGTAACTCAAGATATAAAATGTGTTTCAAGAGTACAAGCTCCTTCTGAGAAACAAAATGACGTGCTTAGATGACCTTTAATTTGGCATTCTTTACCGATAAGAAGTACCTTCAATTATATCCAAACTCCAAGTCACTACAAGCTGGCTTTAACCATGTTGAAATCATCTTTGACTTTCTCTTTCGCTTCGGGTTAGTTTATCTTTGTAATTTGTAGTGCATCCATGTAATGAAAGGTGAAGAAATTCATTGGGCTAAATATTTTCTCCAACACCTGACATGCCATGAAGATAGGGTTGTATATTATTGGCACAATTCAATTTTCTATTTTTTTATATACATTAAGGTTAATTAAAGACACACACAAACGGACTCAACTAGAAACAGCTAGCATGTTTTGCATAGATCCATGCTCTATGCAAACAAGCACAATTTATTGCCAGACAATGGGGCTCAATATGTCTCACCTTGTGCTAACGAAACTGATCCATTCTACCACTCATTTTTTGTCCATCTTCTACTATTCTGATCCATTTCCTCCATTTCCTATGAGATGGAGGTGCAGGAAGCAACACTTATGCGTTAAGTAATCGCACTAATCCTTTTGCTTATGCGGCCCAAACTGTGAGTCATTAGATGTTTTACGGCAATTAATTAACACACCTCATTATTTTCTTGGTACACCCGTAGACTAAAATCATGAATCCAAATGGACAATTATGCCCTTGGTAGTGGTTTGCCCCACCTCACTGCCACCAGAGACAGTGTAGCGGAGGAGAGACGCACTACGGAGAAAGAATTGAAGAGTAGCCATCCTGTACAAATTTTGATATGTTTTTTGTCCTCACAAAATTGAAATGTGTTATTATTTTGTCTGAAGTTAGGTTTAAACGAAATCGAACCAACAAGACATTTTTTAATTTCATTTTTAAAATATAATTTATGAGGGTTAAAAATAATCATAACAATCACCACCAAACACCACCCTAGCGCCACCATCTATAACAACCACCATCAAAATCATTGAATCACCAAACACAAAACATGTTTGTTATCGTCATTGCCATGTCCTTTGACCGCTCTTGGTGCAATAGCATAATGCAACCATTGCAACTCTCCTTGCACCAAAACACCATCGTTGCAACCTTGATCCCATCACCTCAAAGATGCACGCATTTCTCTCCCTTAGATCTACAACTTCGATACTGTTGCGCGTCTCCACCACCACCATATCACCATCTCCAACCGAATTTGCCTCCATCCAAGCCTCCCAACACCTCCACCACAACCTCAACCATCAAGCATGATGTTGAAGAGAGAGAGAGAGGGAGGGAGGGTTTGGCTTGGGGTAAAGAGATTGGAGAGAGAGAGGATTAAGGTCCAACACGTGGCAGCATTCAACTAGTTAATAGATTAACTTTTTTGCACATTCATCGTAGATTTAGATTTTCTCAAAACTACATTTAGGCCAAAAAATCATACATTATGATTTTGTGAGAACAAAAAATATATTGAAAATTTTGTAGAGATGTATTTCAAATATTTTTATATTTATAAGGACGAAATATATATTTTAACATATTTTTTATCATCTAGGTTATTTAATGTGAATAGAGCGCAAGACGAAACTTTAAGAATTAATTCAATGATAGAGGATTGAATATTTAAGCGAAATAGTAAAACAAAAATTATCTGTTATATGAATAAAAGACGGAGCATTCTTGTATTTTTATACTGAATATCAAACTATTTTATTTTTATTTTTACGTATTTCTTATTATTTTTATTGAAAAATATTTAACGGTCATAATATGCCTCTCCAATAATATCATTCTTGAATTTCAGAAATCACCAATCAAATTCAAGATCGCAGAATGAGAATGCGATTGATAAAGGTTTCAACATCATTATATGGTGAATGCCATGGACCACACACCTCAGTTCTCACTAGAAAAAAAAAACCTTGCTGGCACTCTGTAGTTAACGTTAAAAGAAAAATTATTAAAGTAATCCACACAAAACATTTTTTTTAATAAAATTATTTTTATTTCATATCTTTCAGTACTTTTTTATAATTACTTTTTTTTTCAATTCACACTTCTCACTTTTCCCAACCCTATATTTCTCTAGTTACAAAAATTATTGTAAAATGTGAACTAGAAGTAGGATTATTCTAGTTGTAATAATATAATCTAAGTATGAAATGGCCCTATCATCAAACTAATACATCATCACTGTCATCTATTCATGCATGGGATGGGATGGGATGGTTTGAAAATCAAGAACTAAGCCACATAATTTGATCAATTAAATACCCAATTGGGAGCTTTCCCAAAATCGCATGAATGATTATGGGAAGTTGTTGGTTGACAATGCAACGACTTAAAATAACACAAAGTCCGGCTCGTCCAAAACTCTATTTATACCTTTTTCATTTTTTGTAGCATGCATCAATGTCTATCTTTTTTCTTTTGCTTTCGGGGGCACGCAACGGCACAAAGTAGAATTAGTGTTGTGTGTTCCCTTTTGGCGAGTATCGTGGAATTTGCTTCCATAATTCTCACTATTTTTTCCTGTGCTTGTGATTCCAAATCCTTATAATCATTTGCACTCGCCGGACCCAATCTCATAATTATGTGCATCTGTGCCATTTTTTCATAGGTTTAATTTCAAGTCAAAAAGTTTTCAAACAAATCAACTAAAGAAAGTTATCAAGTAATTACCTCACCTTTTTCTTTTGAACCAGAGGTCACGAGATTGTTATTAATCTAATAGAATTTTGTATATGAAAAGAATCAAATATGATTCTTCCGTTAGATAAATCATTTGTTCACGTTTAAATGCAGCGAGCCTTGTGCTAACTAATTATCTCTCCCTTTCATTCTGTGCAGTGTACAACGTAGTATATATCTTTTACAGACCAAGGAAGTCATGCAAAAAATTTGGAGTTTGAACACCTTTCCCTTCTCTCTTTCTCTCTCTCTCTCCATATTCTCTGTCATGCACTTTCTTTGATGTCCTCTTTCGGCTTCGATGTGTGGCCAGGCCTGTCTATGCTCAACAAATTAAAAAGATATGAATAATATGTAGTAGTACATAATCCATATAGCATGGTTGAAAACTAAGGTGGGAGACATTTTAATTAGGGGACCAGACCAAATTATCATTCAAGTTGATGATCATCATGTGAAAACGGCTCATGCTCACTTGATATCACTTTCCTCCTTTTTACTCTTTTTTATTTTCAATAAAAACAATACATTTCTTATTTGTCCAAAGTTAATAATATATATCATTTTTTTCCTATATCACAAGTATATTTTATTGCAAATAATCATGTTGGAATAGATAACAATCACACTGTTCACATGTTCAATAATATGTTAGAGTTTTTTTTTTATAATTTTTTTTAAAAAATTCAAAGAAAAACTCGCTAATGAGATAACTATGCTCTAAGCAATAAGTAGTAGGTGAGATGGGCTCAATTTAAGAAATGATTATGCTTTTCATTAGTCTTGGCATGTGAATTGTAATCTGTCCTTATTGTTTCATTTGGCTGGTGCACGAATTCAAGGATCAAGAATGAATCCAACATATGTTTCATACTATGTCTTCATGTTAACAGTGTAGCTTTGAAATTTTACTTTCTGAGCTTTGATTGACATTCATAATAAGTAGGGACAGGATTTGATTGGGTTGTTTTGGTTCTCTGTTTTAATTTCTTTTAGTTTATCAATTGATTTATTTTGGTGGACTAAATAAATAATTTAAGTTTCACTATTTAATCAATAGCACATAATTTTAGTTTAATTTCTTTATTTTTCCGTCCAAAGAAACACATTTTTTTTCTGGTGTCCAATGATAATAATGATATTTAAATCTAAGAATTCAGGTAAATTGTCTAAACTTCTTACTACTAAATCAACTATATTCACTCAAATGTGATTAAATTTAATTTCTCAACAGTTAATGTTAGGACCCGCTCAACATATTTTTAAGTCTGAAGTAAATTTTGAGGTGGTATCATTGATTGAGAGCAACAAAAAAAAATAGGGATCTTACAAAAAAAAAGTTGTTTTTCTCAACCAAAAATTCCAACCCCATGCAGCAACAAAAAAAATACACCTTAATTACCACTACAACTAAACCAACTAAATAATAAAAGTTGTATTTATTTTTTATGATTGAAGAAATTAAAGAACAAAAACAAGAAAAAAAGAAAAATTACTATCTAATGAAGGATGTACTCCTATGCTTCTAGCATTCACTAGCAAGAGATTCCTCATTTGAACCAAACAAGCATCAACGAAGTTGAAGAAAAACCTTGCCTCACCAACCAATGTGCTTGAAAGTTATATTAATTACAATCCAACAGTTTGAAATTGTTCATCATGTTAACAATAGAAACATAAGGATGAAGACCAATATCTTGTTGATCCAAAAGTTGAAGAGCCACAAGCGAATTAGGTTCGCAATGACATTCCTGCTGAAACCAAACATCCCAAGCCATGATTAAACCATGTAAATTATATGTAACTCAGCATTCATGTTTGTCGTGATGCCACAAGAACTTGAGAAGCCTTTGAGCCAATGGCCAACTTCATTCCTCAAGAACCCACCATAGTGCGAAGCCCTTGGATTCTCGAAAGAATTGTTGTCAACATTTTATCTTGATAAAACTCGAACGGAGAGGGATCCACACCACAAAATGACATTAAAATCACTAGAAAAAACAAAAAAAAATGTCTTTATCACATCGTTTCCAGCCGTTTAAGCTGTCACAAAACGTCATTTTGCAACTCGGTTGTTCTTTCTCCAAAAAGGACTATTATTTTGAAGAAAGAAAAAACAAAAACTAAAAAAGACCATTGTTTTGGATTATTATTTTGTGACCATATAAGTCCTGTGATGTTTGTCCGGTTTAAATGAGGAATCTCTTGCTAGCAGATGCTAGGAGTATGATTTATTTTCGCGGGATTTGTAATGAAAGTTTTCAGCACATGACCATCATCTTTTCCTTTCTTTTTCACAGTTGTTTCATCAAAAACAAACATTCCAACTTTTTCATTTCCTACCTTTCATCTCTTTTCTATTTCATTTGTCACTCTTTCAAACACAATCAAACTCACCCTTAGAGAAAATTGAATTTAAAGAATGAAAAAGTACAAGATCTAAGTTACTTAAAGTATGATTTAGCAAGTTTAATACATGCTATCATGACCAGTTGACCACATAAGCTGTTTTGCGTGTCCAACGCACAAATTATATCTCTAAAAAGGTTTACGCTGGTTAATTTGTGTCTACACGGTTTGGTGAGAATGCACAACTTCTTTATCATTTCTTTGTGTGGCAAAATATATATATATATATATATATATATATATATATATATATAGATTATCGGCCAACTTTGTGTGGCTATATGAATTGCTACGTGTGTTAGATTCCATTTTCTATATCCATGTCTTCTTGTGTCTATATGACTATATGAATCGTGAATCCTCCACTTGCCAAGCATCTAACTTTTCTCAATGTTCCTTACAACCAAGAGTGAAGATGAAATTCTTAATCACTACTATTGTAAGAGGAAATTTAACACAAATTCTCACATTAAAATAGCACTAAAAGAGTAAATTAAACAGAATAAAACTTTACGTCCTATTTTATTATCTTCGGTTTCACCCCTTTTATTAGAATTAGAATGAAGAACTACTTTTTTTAATTTCAGGTTCTATTTCTAAAACGCAATAGGCATAAATTAAAATTTGTATATTCTGTTTCCTCCCATTCTAAATCCTATCTAAATGAATAATACAATTTTGAAATCCAGAGTTAGTATAAAATAATACAAACAACTTGAAACAAATTACTTTGGAATCCTAAAATTTAGAAAATATTAAATACCAAATGTTAATCAGTATTCTTGGAATATTGGTTAAAAAATTAAAAGAATAAATATTTTTGTTCAGATATCTAAAATTGCACTGTTTATAATTTTTTTTTTACCCTCCCTTATAAACTTCACAATAAATATTTTTTAAAAATTGTTTTTAACTAATATTCTAAAAGCATTTGTTAGTCAAACTCATATAAAATGAATCTCATATATAAAGGAGTAATTTCCTTTCTCGCATTCTCTTCGTCCGTCGTTGGATCCAAAGTGCTTGAAGTTGAAGGTGGCAAACAAGGGTATATGCCTCCTTATTAATGTTTGAAATGCCTCGGTGTCCTTTGCCTTGTTCCTCGTTCACATTGAAAATTGGGTTCAGGACTTTGTAGTTTGTAGATTCTCGCCATTTCTTGCACAATTAATGGATCACATTACTGAATTTTGGAAAGTAGTGGAGGTTAAACGTTTACTTCTTTTCCAACTGGTAGGTCATGTCACAAAAAGTAATGGATTTTATGGGAGGAATATGAGTATAATAAGTTCTAATTACAAGGAAAGATAAATATTTTTTTTATTATTAAAATTTATTTTAATCCTTTCATTTTGAACTTTTAAGTACCATATTTGAATTATGTTGTCATTTTCAAACTCTTACTTCCTTCTTCCAAAAGAATGGTCTTTTTACTTTTATTTTTTTTGCAAAATAATAGTCCTTTTAATTTTTTTAACTATTTTTTGAAGATCGATTAATATTTGCATTGGAAAAGAGACATTTGTCATAAAAATAAGTTGATGAATATAATAGAATATGACTAAAATATACCAATGGTCCCTTAATTTATTTTTTATTTTAAATTGGTCCCTAACTTTTATAAATTCTTAAATAGTCTCCTTATTTTTTTAATTTATAACAAATTATACCTTTAAAATGATAATTTTTTTTTTATTTTTGAATACAATTTTGAACTTTATTTATTTATTTAAAACGTGAAACTTTTTCCATTAGATTCATCTATATGAAAACTATAAGAATTAACTAATATTTGAAACAAAACAAAAAATCATAGACATAATGAAAATCATATGAAAAGAGACTCTTAAGTAATAAGAAGAGAATCTGACATTAGATTATTAGAACTTTGGTTGTTTGTAAAACTCATTTTTCATGTATTTTTCACTTTGTTTATGTCTCTTTTAAATTGAACCTTAATTGATTTTCATAGTTAAATGAATTTAATATGACAAATTTCACGTGTTAAATTAATAAAAAAAATGTTCAAAAATGTGTCAAAATTGAAAACAAATAATA
The DNA here is from genome assembly GCA_007407185.1 of Glycine tomentella. Classification (NCBI taxonomy): domain Eukaryota; kingdom Viridiplantae; phylum Streptophyta; class Magnoliopsida; order Fabales; family Fabaceae; genus Glycine; species Glycine tomentella. Next base: position 472,045 of record PYAF01004834.1, on the reverse strand, counting down.
TTTCAAAATAACTAATTTGTCATCAATTAAACAAGTAAATGAACTATTTTAGAATTTATAAAAGTAAGATATCAATTTAAAACCAAAAATAAATTGAGGATCATTTGTATTTTAACCTAAAATGTATTGCTATTGGTTGTTAGTGGTATAATTTATGAGAAAAATAGTTAAAAAATTAAGAATATTTTAATATAAGTTTGTATCATTTACATATTTCTTAATCGATCGATCAGAGTGTCATAATCTTAAAAGACCCTTATTTTTAATTTAAGACATGATTTTTTCTCTAAATATATTCACCTGTATAGAAACTATAGAACTCAAAACTAATGTTATGTTACTTTTTAAAATCTTGTATGTTTGTGAACTCAAACTAATGTTATGTGACTTTTAAAAATCTTGCATGGTTTGTGTAATTTAATCCTGACCATTATAATAAAGATGTTCTTTCACCAATGTTTAGGCATAGTAAAGGTTGAGGTTCCCGAACTTGACCACACTTCCACAAAAAAGAAAATTTCAAAATCCAATCCTAGTGAAAGCAAATTTTTTCTATGAAAATCAAGTTGGCAGATAAGATCTAATTCTCATATTTTACTTTTCAGATTTGCAAAATAAATAATTCTCGAGGATTTTTAAAAAAAAATTAATATAGTGTTATATTCCACAATACGCGAAACCATCAGAGAGTACCTCTAACTATTTTTTTTTGTACATACCACAAACTAATTGACTAAGCTGATGCAAAATTATAAGTAAATTACTAAAATGAGGTTATTTTGAAACACCTTATAAAAGTGGGCTTATTTTTGCCATGTTATACCAGAATTGCTCAATTAAACAATAATTCTTATATCACGTGACTTTTCTTTTACTACCACCTTTCTATATATTTAGGCGTTTAACCTTTTTTTTTAATCTCAAAATAATATATGTTTTAAAATTTTAAAATTTAATTGATAATATATTTTTAAATAAATCCATATTTAATATCTCACTACTAGCATGCATCAAAGATTAAGGAATTAAACAAATACGTATTAGTCTAAATGTGATAGTAATATTTTATCTATTAATATTTTTGTTAATATATTTATATTAATCTTAAACATCTAAAGACATTGGAAGGGGTAATATTTTTTTTTAAAGATTGAACTATGTCCTACAGTGGCAGACTCAAAGGGGGGCCTGATGGGGCCTGGGTCCCCCCAAAAATAAAAATCATTATTAGACTATAAAGGGTATTCTTTAAGACAAAAAATAGTCATTAATCTCATTGTTATAAAATGAGTCAGGTCTTGCTTTGCAAAGTCACATCTTCATGTTAGTAGTACAGCAGCAAACTCACCTTAAGATCCACGGGAAGCCAGCTCCTCCTTCATCCAATTATCCAATTATTATGTCTATCAATTTGAATTGGGCCTCCCATGCTCAAAATCCTGGGTCCGCCACTGATGTCCTATGTGTTGTGGCATGCCTCGTTAGACATAGTCCATTTTTTAAAAAAAAGTTTACCATGTGGATATTGCTAGTCCACGTGGCAACAAACTAAAAAATTAGAAAAAAAAAACTACAATTAATAAATTTAAATGAAAAATGAAAAATTGAAATAAATAAATAAACATAAAAATAAAATATTTATTAATATGAATAACTAAATTTAAATAAAAATTAATTTCATATTATATTACTTATAAAATATTAATTCTATAAATACACTAATTACAAAAATATTATTTATATTTTAATAAAAGTTAATATGAATAAATAAAATTAAATAAAATAATAATTATATATTAAATTAATTGTATAATATAATAAATATAAAATAATTAAAACTTATATAAAATATTAATTATATATTATATAAATTATATAGAAACTGTTGATTACATAATATATTTATTATAAAATAAATGGTCATGAATAAATTTTTTTATATAAAATATTAATTACATAAACATAATAATATAATAAAATATTAATTATCTAAATATTAATTAGAAATAATTAAACTTAAATAAAAAATAGTATTCAAAATTAAATTAAATCAGATCAATTTCAAAAGGCATAACACATTAAAAAAAATCTTCTCCAACGTCTTTCTACGTCGCATAACTCTTTGACTGTTTGACATTAAGCACCATACCATTCATTAACTATAAATAAATTTAAATAAATTACAGTACATTTTTCTATTCTTGTATTTTCATTGTTTCTTATAAAATTTTCAAAGTTATTTCTCTTTTGCAGTAAAAATAAGAGGTTATTTCTCTTATACTATATTCTAATTGTTAGTGATCAATATGACAATATCAATACAAGAGGAGTATGTGTGATTGACAAAAACATTATACTCTAATAAAGTTTTGTGGAAGAGGTGAAGATGACATGTGCCTACTTGCTTTTTGCACCCCACTCAATGCCATGGCTACGTGGCAATGTAACTCTCCGCATCTCCTTTGCAAAAAGCACCCCTCTATCTCCACCATAACTCTCGCAAAGTTGAAAACTTTTGGACCTTTTTCAAATGCTTTTCAAAAATCCGGTAAAGCATCAATCTTGTAGTATAAATGTATAATTTATTATTATTGAACCAACATTCAATGCATTATACTACAGAATACTTTTCTTTATTCAAAAGATAAATATTTAAAAAATAACTAACAATACCTTTTTTTAATATTTTTTAGCATACTCTATTAAATAATAAAATCCACTAAACTCATATTTCTCTTAATAAACTTTGGCTAATAATAGAAAACATGTTTATAAAATATACTAGATAATAATGATATTAACATTTCTCATATTATAAAATAATATTTCTACTTTATTTTATTTTTTCCAATTTATTCAACAAATGTTTTTGGAGTAAATGATTGTTTTTTTTCTTAAATTTGTAAATCAATGACAATTTAACTAATGAGAGAATAAATTTTTTAATCTAATCTTTAAATATGCAAAAAATTATAATATTTTTTAATATTAAAAAATAAAACTTAATATTAAATTAATATTTCAACATTATCACTTAATAACAACATAAAAATATTGCATTCTAAAAACAAAATTTTTGCAACTATTACATTTTAATGATTAGATAATATATACATTTTATTCTGAACTAAATATTACACACTTATTGTTGAGTTTAGTTAAAAAAGATGAAAATAGAAAAAAAAAGTATTTAAATTAAAATAAAATATAAAAACTATGAATCTCTCATAGAAGTGATAGAACTCATGTGATTCATTCTTTATTTTTCTCTTTGTTCAACCAAATACAAAATCATGAAATAATCAACCATTTGTTTGAAGAAAAAGGAAGTAATTTTTTTTAAAAAACAATAAATTAATATACTATTCAATCTTTAATATTTTATTTTAATTAAAATTTTTTTTTGAATCTACTCTCTTTTTTTTACTCCACCAAACAGATCCTTACCCCAATCCCTATAGTACTGTTTTAGTAAAAAGATTTTCAATGGCACTTCCTTCCTATTTTTCAAAGTAAAAAAGCCCATGGTTTCAATATTCCGGAACGAAACACTTTACACTTGGTCTCTCTCCCTTATTTAACCAACACCCCAATTTCATTTCATTTTAGTTCAGTGTTTCACATTCACAGATTCACTCTTCCAACCTCTCACTTCTCAGTTCTCTCTCCCCACCCAAAAATGGCATCAAAACTGAGCCTCATTGCGTTCGTTCTCGCGGTGGCCCTGTGCGCCGTTGATCTAACACATAGCGCATCACCATCCTCCCCTCAAGCGCCAGCGCCCTCCGTGGACTGCACCAACCTCGTCCTCACCATGGCCGACTGCTTGTCCTTTGTCACCAACGGCAGCACCGTCACCAAGCCAGAGGGCACATGCTGCTCCGGTTTGAAGTCTGTTCTCAAAACCGCTCCGGCGTGCCTCTGCAAGGCTTTCAAGAGTAGTGCTCAGTTCGGCGTCGTTTTGAATGTCACCAAGGCCACCTCTCTCCCCACCGCCTGCAAAGTCTCTGCTCCTTCTGCCACCAACTGTGGATGTCAGTCTATTACTATTACTACTAAATTTCCCTCCTTTGTTTTCAATGTTTTTATGAGCCTGTCAGAAACCTTTTTTTATCATACTATTGTCACCAAGTATTTATTAGTTTTCGTTAATGATTAATCTTTCTCATAAAATCTGATTAATTTTAGTGGGATTCTCCTACTTCTTTTTATCCTCTAATCAAGATCTTGTTTAAGGAAACTGAATCTTGAATCCAGTATCAGTCGTTCCTTCCAACGACTTGTTGGTGCCTGCGAGAACGTTTATGCATCAAGTTTGTTGTTTTATACTGTTGTGTTGGTGGAAGTTTTCTTTTTAATGTTTTTTCATGTTCCTGTGAGAACATTTATGCATAAAGTTTGGTTTTTTACACTGTTGTGTTATGAAAATTTTCATTTTTTATGCATGATGTATGAGATGGATGGGTCACATGGTGTCTTTCATTTTCATGCGATTTTTGTGTTACTAGTGAGAAATATACTGAAATAATAATTATTAATAATAGGATTCATCATTATTTTTTTATGTCTATTATTTTTATTTTTGTCTTATTTTTTTGAAACATCGTACATGGGGTGCCCCGAATTTTTGTGTGTATATGTACATTTGATTTTTGGATATTGGTCTTAATTTTCACACATCAGCCTTCTCCCTTTGTTTTAGGTCAGTAACTGTATTCTTTTTTTTTTTTTTTTTTTTTTTTTTTTTTTTTTTTTTTTTTTTTTTTTTTTTTTTTTTTTTTTTTTTTTTTTTTTTTTTTTTTTTTTTTTTTTTTTTTTTTTTTTTTTTTTTTTTTTTTGTTTCAGTGTCTGAAACGCCTGCTGCTGCTCCTGGTATGTTTTTCCACTTACCGTACTCTTTTTCTACTTTGCTTATACAAATTTTGATGTGTTTTTTGTTAGAATTTCCTTTCAAATTACGAAAAGGGTCACATGTTTGTCTTTTTCTGCCCCATAATTAAACTTTCAATAAATTATCTGAATTTGTGGTTTTGTTTCTTTCTTTTGCTGTGGATAATTTAAAGTAAATAGTAATTATATCATAGTAGCTGTTTATTTTAACTGTCTGTTTACCTAGCAATTGGTACCGATTCTTATAACTATGCTAATGATATTGCCGGCTTAAAGAATTCTCGATAATTTACAGATATGGACTTATTGCCATGCTGCTATCTTTTAACAGATTAGGATTTATTTTGTATGCATTTGACTATATTGAGAGCGATCTATTTTCTACATATGTTTCTATTATTTGGACTTTGGAGACAAGAAGACTTATATTTTCTTTTTTAATTCTGAGATGCAAGGACTTAAAAGATGATGCAAAGAAATATAAAATTTGAAAACCAGAAGTTATTATCAATATCTTCTATGATTATAGTTTCCTATTGTACTGTTTAAGCATTGATACTTCATTTTAATTCTATGAAAAATCTAGACCATTTTGATAACCGGTTAGACTAGGAAATTATTGGTGCTTCTAATTGAATTAATTATTATTTTTGTAGCTGAAGGCCTTTCTCCACAAGCTTCTCCATCTCCTCAACAAGCAGCAGATGCTTCAACTAATGGCCCTGTAAATGAGATATCTCCAGCACCAGCACCAGCTCAAGGGAACACAGCATCAGCATTATTCCCAATTTCTACTGGGTCCTTGCTTCTTGGCATATTGGTAGCCACATTCTCAGGCTTCTGAGAGGAGTTTCGTTCCATTTTAAGAGTAGAGAGAGGTGCCATGAGGGATTATTATTTTGGTGTTTTCTTACCATTGGAGCTCCTTCTATTCTATGTTTGACTTTAAAGTAGATACCATTCATTTTGGGAGTGACTTGAACCTATTTTGAGCCCGTATTTTCATTATATTATATTTAAGTCTATTTATTATAACAATTTGAGTCGCCATATTATATTGCTACTATTGTTTTTTTTTTTTTTCCTTCTTTGTTGACAATTGATAATAATAAGTAAATGTGCCAATGTCACAAGGAGCGACATGCTATGGTGTATGAGCACTACCAGTTAGTGCTAGAGACTTTTTTCAATCATGGTTTTCATAATCACAACAACCAAACCCTCTTTGCAAAATTATTAACTAGGGGATACCCACATGATGATGGGTCCTGGTTCCTTGTTTGATTTTAATCGCAGATTAAGCTCAAAAGCTAATAATTTTAAGCGCAGACTAAGCTTAAAATCATTACTATGTTCTGGTTTGTACTTTTTAAACTAAAGTTTGCTAAAAGCAAAATACTTTGCTCTATCAACTGTATTGCCTTTTTGTGCTGTAGAGATTATGACCTTTAGAAGCTTTGCAAATCATTGCTGCCATGCGTCGACCCTTTATATGGGCAGAAAGGCATTGTTGTATTGATCTGTTTGTAGTTTTTCTGCGCGTGCTTGATAAAAAGAAAGCCAATGCAGAGAAGGATTTTTTTTTTCAAAAGCTTTAACAGAAGAAATTGCTGCACTGCATTATTAGTGCACCATTCTAAATTGAGCCTCAAAGTGTATGATATTCAGGCATGTTTGGTTTTGAAATTGATTTTGAATTGGGAAATATTTTTAGATACATTTTTATATGTTTAGTTTCACGTTGAAAAATAATTCAAAATTGATCTTGAATTCATAATTGATTCTGAATTGAAGTAAGTTTAAATTTTGCGTTAAATCCAAAAGTTTTGTATTAAAATTTACTTTTTAACTTGATTTTATAATACAATATTCAAATATAAATCATATTATTTCAAAAATATTTTTTCAATATTCATTCAAACATATCCTCACTCTCTCTTACATTGCTTCTTAGTGTACCATTCTAACTTGATGCGTCAAAATATATTTGCAAATACTTGTCCTAAATGTGTCTTTGTACTCACCTCTAGTAACATATAGAAGAGGAAGGTCGAACACTAGCAGTAAGAACAAGAACATATAGGGGTCATAGAGAAATAAATAAAGTAACTAATAACTTCTATGCATTTACATTTATTTTCTTAAATCTAATGATTCTAAAGAATAATTAATCTTATTTGTTAGATTTTAAGAAAAGAAATACTTAAATGAAAACTAATTAAAAGTTATTGTAATTTAATCTCTCATCTATGTATTAAAAGAAGGAATCAAGTTATTTTTTTAATAATTCTTTATTTATATATATTGTTTTATTAATCTAACTGTTCAATATGTTGATATTATCAACAATGTGCATATTTTTTTTATAGATAAATCGATTATTTCTGTTATGCATGCTTATTGCTTTACTTATATTTTTAAAAGGTCTATTATACATTAAATTAAATTTATTTCATAAAGTATCAACTAATTTTAAAAGTTTATAAAAAAATTGTATACTTTATTTACTCGATGAGAATATTTATTTCAATAGTTCAATTAATAAAATTTTGAAGTACTTATTTGTAGTATTATTAGTAGTTAATTTATTGGTATTTTAAGCAATGGATTTGAAGACACTATGCTTGTTTTCGAAATGCTTTTGGCTGTTATAGTTGTTACAACTTTACTTCACATGATAAATTGATGAGTACGAGTCTTGACTTTGACTGAATTTGTGTACTGTACTAACTGAAGAGTATTCTAAGTGGACCAATATTCTAGGTCTAGGTCTATTAATTGTGGTAATGTTGTTCAAGACAGTTGAGACGTTCTAAATCAGAGATGACAGATAATCTTATTCTTAATCTTCATACCTAGAGGGATTGATGCTTAACTCTCGACCGATAAATGCTCGGTTAAAAAACAATGTTTAAAAGATATTTTTAACGCTGAGGTCAATGGTGATTTTATCATACCTCTCAAGAAATATTTGCATAGACATAAGCCTTAGACACAACCAATCATGTAAGCCCAATTAACACATAACATTAAGAAATAAAATATTGCACTTATTAAACATAAATACTACCCTAATATAGGATAAATTTTACACATCTTTTTAATTTCGATTCAGATTTATTTTTCTGGAAGGAATTTGTTTAATTCGATTCAAATTTATTTTCAAAGAAAAATCTATTATTTGGTTTGGGCAATACCAAAGGTGGCCCATTGGGAAGCTCGCAGAATAAAAAACATGACAAAATGAGATGTTAAAATCTCCTTTGATGACCCATCTTAGCCAAATAATCAGCAGGGGGCAGCTGCATTGGCTTCCCTATATATATATATATATATATATATATATATATATGCTGAAAAGTAAAGCTCCAACTAATTTTCAAGAATAAACTTTTTTCTTCTTCTTATTTTTTCCTGTAATTTATATTTCTTTCAATTTTTCATTAAAATGTACAACTATATTCAACTCAACTAACCAAGCCAATTTAATCGAGGTGGTTTCCCTCAAACTTGGTTCCTTATTGTACCCTCATTGCAACCATACGACGCAGTTTCTGTCTCTATCATGTTGTTCACTAGGAAAATGCAAGCTGGACTACTTAATCCAACTGAAATGCACACCTTTGACCCTACCAGCCGACTATACCAAATTCTCTAATTCAGAAATAAACACGCACATTTGACTGGTATCAGTCAAGCATGGTTGCTAGCTACTACCTTTACATTTTTAATTGTTATTCATATTTTATACATTAATCATAGCTATCTTCCGTATGATGATATGGGCTTGTCCAGAAAAGTCTTATTCCTAACCCAATACTTTAATTTTCTTTGAAAATTCAACGTAAGTCCACCAATATACATACAAAATAATCAACATAAAATAATAAGTAGTAGCTATATTATCACGTGTTCAAAGCACCATCTAGGTTTCTTCATAGCAACGTCTAGGTTCCTTCTCAGTCCATCACAGATATAAATATAAGTGAATTCTATATCCGTTTTCCACACTTATTCTCAATTTCTCATAGATCAAACTTCAAATATATCTGGTTAGTTACAATACAATTCACCGGAGCAAATACTAAGGAAGTCTAGCTGAATTGGTTGACTAGGTGTGTGAGTTACTGTAAAATTTCGGATATCTGTTTTTTAATTTTTACGATAAAAAAATCAGAGCAATGAATGTTTTATCTTTAAGCTCAAGTTCAAGCCTAAGCATGTCCAAGCCCTTTCATTTCTCAAGTAAACATCATCAAAGAGCTTCTAGTGTGAAGTTTGGTGGTGTTTCATGCAGAGCCACAACGTTAACCCAAGAAAACTTGTACAAAATATTGTCTGTGAGTCCAGGAAGTGCAACAATGGATGAGATCAAAAGGGCTTATAGGTCAATGGCCCTTCAGTACCACCCTGATGTGTGCCATGATCCTTCCATGAAAGAGGAGTCAACGAGGATGTTTGTTCAGCTAAACACAGCTTACAATACCTTGTCCAATCCAAGGCTTCGAGAAGAGTATGACAGTGAATTGGGTTTGGGAAGCACAGTGATGAGTACTGTTAGTACTGATCATCATGAGAGATGGGGAAGTGTGAGTGTTAGTAGTGAACATGAGAGATGGGAAAGTAGGTTTCAGGAGCAAATGATTGAGTTGAAGACAAGGTCTCGTCGACGTATGGGACAAAAGGGTCAGGGTGGATCATCGTGTAGTAGCAGAATGAGGACACAAAACATGAGAGACAGGAATTGATTTTCTTGAGTCATGTATTTTTGTTGAAATAGATAGATTGATTCTTTCATGTATTTAACTATATATACTCAACAAAGCCAATTTAATTCTTCTACCATTCTTTATACTATACAAAGCCAATCATTTTTACTTCATGATTTAAATATCTTATGCAAGTTCAATTTTTTCTATCCGTAATCACCAAGCAAGTGAATCAACTGATGTGAGATTGTTTAGCTTAACCAGAGGTCTCAGGTTCAAAAATTGGATATGCAACTGAGTTAAATACTTGGAGGAAGAGCTTTGTCACTCATAATAATCCTATCTTACTCGAACAGGATTGCCTTAAGCGAAAGATTAGTCTAGACAAAAAGAAGTTCTTATATTTGTGAGGTTTGGTAATGAGGCATGTACGGAGAGCACACATAGTACAAGTTCAATTTCTACAATTCAATTAGTTCACTTGCTAGAAGATATGTAAGAACGCACACATATCCAAAACTTCAGCAAATACAAGTTGAGCATGCGGATTGGACTGGCCTAACCCTGGATTGAATGGATCGACTCTAATAACCCGTATTTGCATTTGTTTATAGTGAATGAACCTGCATAATTTCACATTTAAATGGTCTATTCACAAATTGCTCTGCAAATCTATTAAACTTTTTCTTTTGCAAATATGTTTGATTTCTGAGTGGACTCACGCATTATTTGGTCTAGTCCAATATGATTTTATTTTTCTCTTACATATAAAAAAATTTGAGTTAACTAGTGTAAAATTGTTTTAACTTAACCAATAATCTTGAAATCCAATTCTGGGTATACATCTAGTATCTATATTAAATACTCAAAACAAGAGGTTTGTAGTCTATAGTGGTCCTATTTAACCTGAACAAAAATGTCTCCTGTGTGAACTCGAAAATTAAACTTGTTTAACCCGTTTTCACAAAAGGACTCAAGTAGGCCTGCAATTAAATAGCAAAGGTTTTAGCTGATCCAAGTTTGTGAGGCTTGCAAGTTATGCAGATCTATCCGTGGACTGGGACATCTATACTTTCACCTTTACTAGGAATGTATTGATTTGCCTATTTTTTAATATTTTTTCCTATCTCCTTCACCAGAAAGAATGACAAAGCAACGAGTCTTACTTAAAAGATGATGAAATATTACATGGTAGAGGAAGATAAAAGGGGTGTTCAAGATTTGTGCCTCGAATATTAATTAATTATTATAGGATTAAGTTTTAGAATTTAGGCTAAACGTGTTTTGTGAACAGGTTTGAGTTCTCAATTTCATATTTTTTAAGAAAACACTGGTATTTTTTTAATTAGCATAGTCAGTGGAATATTGTGGAGCCTTCCTTGTGCAGAATGATAAAAGAGGCATTCGAGAAACTCTAATCACTGTTATACCTAAGACTCAGGAGGCTGTTTACTTGGAGAACTTAAGGCCTATCACAGTTATGATTTGTGTCAATCATAAGGTTTATTGATTTATTAGTGCCTTTTGAGTATTACACTACACTTCATGTCTTTCCCCAGTTCACCCATCTTATGGGTCATTACTTAAGTAACAACTTGATGGCAATACTATTGATACTTTAGGAAAAACTACTTCACTATATTCAAAAAAGAGTTATATGCCTAAAACTTTAAATTAATAAAAGGTATCTGTAGACTGCAGATCAATTGCCACATAAACCCTTGTTTCATGTTGATGACATAATACTAAAATCTAACAAGGTTGTCCTTGGTGAATAAGTATGACAAGTCTACGTAACCAGATGAATAAATGTGACAAGTCTATTTAACCGTATGACCACAAGTGATTATTGTATTTGACATAAGACAAATTAAACAACCGGGACATTGCATAATGAGACTGACACCTATATTTTGTCATCTTTCTCTTAGTATTCTTTTATGGAAATAGGAAAATATAACTTGACGAAAAAGAAAATCCAAAGTCAAGAACTGAAATAGCTTTTGCTCACATTGGTTTTAAGCATCGCAACTATAATTAGAATGCAATAAAAGAATAAAAGAAATTGCAAAGTGGAAAGGGGGGTAGATACCATTAAATTGTCATTGAGTATCACCACCAGAACCAAGTCACTTGAGCAGATTTCTACCCACCCCATGCCCTAGTTTTATTGTTTTGAGGACCACCAGGTCCATCACCATATAAAGATGTTAACAAATGAGATTGCTAAGGCAATTTTCTAACTTTTTTTTAATCTAGTTCTGCATCTTCTGTGCTGCCCTTTATAAGGTACTCTGAAGTGCTTTTAACAAGCAGTCCAGAACTCTGCCCTTTTCACCTTTGAAATACTCTCAAGGACTTCCACTGGTGAAATGTGCCCCATCACTGTCACCCTCTTAGATTCTACATCTATACTGAATGATGTAACTCCTGAAATTGTATGTTTAAAAATGTTAGAACCTTTTTTTTCTTCTCAAAAGAAAAAAAATGTTAGAACCTCAATTATAATACTTACTCATTTGGCTGAACCCCAAATTTGCTCAAGTACAAAACAAAAATTCCAACAAATAAGTTAAAGTGGGCCATCTAGTGTTCTTAGAACATATATATATATATATATATAATTTATTTTAGAATGCAAAAAATATATGATGACAAAAAATGTATGATGTTGAATATATGATTTATTCAAGTGTTACTTTTTTTCCTACTTTTACTCTGTGAATAAGGGTATGTAACTAGTATTGATGAATACCTTCCATCTTAGACAGATGTTTTTTCACCTTTCCAGCACATCCTTGACAATGAATTGCAACCCGCATCACAACCACCTGCATTTAACACTCTTCAATAATAAAATTTCAAATATGATAGAGTACACGTGAAGTGTATAACATTTTCTTATCGTGTGTCACATACAATCTTTAAGAGATTTGAATATGAGATTCCATTATTCCATTCAAAATTTAATATGTGAGTGTGACCATACGACTCTAAGACACACATACCTTCCTCGGTGGCAAACTATATAGGAAAAAAACAGACCATTTATGTAGAAGGTTTATTTTATGTAGAAGGGACAAAATCAAACGACGTGTCCTCTGATAACACCATTCACATTCATGTGTATTGCTTAATAAAATTCCCATTTGCATAAAAAGGACATAAATCACATAATCGTTCTGCTCTATGGAATATGCATGGGACACGGTCAAGTAATATGCATGTGAGACATCTTGAAACCTATGCAAATGACAAATATGAGGAAGACAAATAATGGAGATCATTTGTTTCCTTGCTGAATCCACCTGACACTAGTGGTTGGTATAGTCGTAGCCATTGCTCTTAATGAATCTAACAAATAATCAATTAAACGGGAAAAATGGATCAGACTCTAGTGAGTTGTGTTGACCCCATAGTAGCTGTAGCTGAAAAGTCAACAATACCAACATTTATGAATCATCATCATCATCCAAACTCTACTTTCATAGCTTCTTTATGGTCCTGGTTTTAGTTATGACTTATTATTTTGATTGCTTTCTTGATTATCAGATAAATGTAGTTATGTCACATAAAGAAAGTATATTGTTTGATTGTTTCAACAACTTAAAACTTAAAACTTAAAACTTTGAACTACTACACAAGATTTACTCCATTTCCATGATAAATTGGTGTTGTGAAAACAGAAAACGTGAAGTAATGTATGAAACTCCATATATTTGTAAGAGAAACTCAACAAAAAAAAACATGTTGATGCCAAAATGACATTTACATCAAGCCTACACCTAGTGAAGTAGAACACATATGTGAACTTAACAAACCTGAAAGACATTATTATCTGTCTGTTTTTTCTGAAATTCCCTTGGTTCATTATTGGCTTGATCTTGTTCCTGCCCTCTAAGCTTGATCTTTGGAACTGGATTAGACCTTGGAGGCTCAACAAGTTTGGAGTACTTGGCATAGTTGATCAACCTTGTATCATCAAGAAACACTCTTCTTTCAAGCTTCTTAGGCACAACTACAGATCGAGGGTCACGAGTACTCATGCACACATCTGTTGAAGCCTGAGAGTGGCACATGAAACCCCTTTTCATCATTTTCCTTTCACTACTTTTCAGGCTCATCACAAGTTACTTACTACAACACAAAATGAAGAGAAGAAACTAGAAAGTGTGGAAGCTTTGAAGGCAACAAAAGATGGGGTTGGTGTGCAAATATTATACTATTGCAATGCTAATGCTGGCTTTCTGACTTGGAGAGAATAGGAGAAAGTGACACACATGCTGTCATAAGCTAACAAAATAGGTTATTGCCAGTGTAGAAATATTATTGGAAACTTATCTATTATGCATATACCTAGGACGTGTCCTTGTCATTGATTAATGCAGAGAAATTGACAATAGCATTCTTTTGATATGAAGAAAAGGACTTCATCAAACAGAAGTTGATTCATTAGGGTGAAAATTAGAAAGAAAAAAACATAATGAACAGGGGGTTTTGTGTTTATTTCAACAAAAAAAAGAAAGAAAAAAAAAAATACTTCGACTAGATAATCAAACTGGTTTTCAAAAGTTATATAGAATTTTTTTTGCCTGCTTCATCAAGGAAAAAAGATCTGAACTAATCCAAAATTCAACTGAGAAGAAAATCTGATCAAGAATTGTTTCCGTCAAATATCAAATTCGAATAGTATCAATAGATTCAATCATAACTTCAACACATGTCTAATCACTTAATTAGTTATATTGAATATTTATTTCATCCTTTAAACATTTCTTCATTTAATCCGCTGCATTTACATTTGATGGTAAATGAAAAACTTCTTTCGATGAAAACATATGACTCATATGTAGAAGAAATCGAATTTGGGAACCACCAAATAATTCATTTAGAAAGTTTTGAAAAAAATTATTAACTTAATTTGAGAAAATTGGATTACATAAATGAGATATGATATATACATATGATACTTTATACATATAAATATATTTATTTTATACATGATAAAAATTATTAATATTTTATTTTCTTTAAATAAGTTGTCCTCACTGATTAAGAATTTTGAATCCATCAGTGACTTCAACACATGATGTTGAAAAATCTAAATATTATTTGAAAGGTTAAGTTGAATGTATTTAAATAGCAATGATTGTTTTAAATCTATTTTAAAAATTGAAGGATTAATTTGAACTCAATTAATATTATTTCGCGTCACATTTTCAATCTTATCTTCTCCATTAGTGAAGGTCACACTTTTTTTTATGGATAAACTAATTGTTAATTTGTTAATTTTTATTAGTAAGAGATTTGAATTCACAACTTATCATTTCCTTTATTCTTTACTATTAAATCAATCTTATATCTCCATGAAAGTCACACTTTTTTGATAATAAGAACTATTTTAAATTTTTTAATAGGATAAAAGATTATAGTAATTTTTTTTTAAAAAAAAAGGTACTCAACTGAATAAAATAAAT
The DNA here is from genome assembly GCA_007407185.1 of Glycine tomentella. Classification (NCBI taxonomy): domain Eukaryota; kingdom Viridiplantae; phylum Streptophyta; class Magnoliopsida; order Fabales; family Fabaceae; genus Glycine; species Glycine tomentella. The sequence continues at coordinate 456,969 of PYAF01004834.1, read as the reverse complement.
AAGATAAATGAGTAATACTAAAATTTAACCCTTCTTCTTCTTATTAACATGTGAGTAAGAAAGAAATAGAGAGGAAGTACAGCGCTGAATTTAATAGAATGTTGACACCTGTGAGTATAAATGGTGAACTAGATAATTTTTATGTAATTATTGATTAAGGTTTTTTGTTGATGAACAAATAGATTATTGACGAAGTCGTACCATTAGTAATGGCAAATTGCATTGGGCTTTTGGCCTTTAAGTAATGGTAATTTTTTAATCTATAATTATTAATAATGGAAATTATTTTGATATACACATTTAATTTAATTAGACAATTTAATTTTTAAATTATTTCTTAAATTTTAAAATTTTCTTTTAATTTATATAACTTTTCATTATTTTTATATTATTAATTTTTATATTCTGTTATTATTTTTATTAACTGTATTTAACTTTGATTTTTTTATTATTTAAAAAGTTTAGAGGCACGGACTCAGTAATAATAATAATAATCATATCGAAAGGGCCACATGTGTCTAAAAATTATTAGTATAAATAGGTTGTCTAAAGTCTAAACCGTGTAAACGAGCATGGCCATTTCATTGCAATGCTTGGGTCCTACTGTCCTAGTGAAACGGACATGATACCTTACTTGTGTTGTGGAAACACTGAAGAACTATACTAACAAGTAACAACTATTTTGGGCGTGATAATTATTTGCTATAGTTTTAAAACTCCTTTTTAACAATTATATATTTTGACCAAAAAGATAAATTTATTCCAGCAAAAGAATTTAAACAATTTCTATATTATATGACTCTCATTATGATATATTATTTTTTTTCTTTTTTATATTTAAACAGTTTTTAAACTAATGATGCAAAATCTTTACATCTTGTAAATATTTATTTTTACTTCAACTTAGATTATTATTTTATTTTATTTTCAAGAAAATAAAAATAAAGAAAATTTATATAATATATTAAAAATACATCACATTTATTTATTTAATCATTTTTGCAAAGTAATTAATAAAAAACAATGCTAGTACTTGTTTTATTTTAGTTTTACTATAAAAACACAATAACAAACATTTATTTAATTTATTAAAAAGCAAAAAAAAGCAATGATGCTAATTGCTAAATCATGCTATGTGAATTTATTTTTATCATTTTTTTTTGCCCTTGTCATCTTCGAAGTCGTCGTGGGGGTAATTCGACGATGCATTCATTTCATTTCATTGTCTTCAATTTTTTTTTTGCGTCGTTATTTTCATCTCTAACTCCTCTTCTTCTTCTTCTTCTTCTTCTTCTGCATCATTCCTCTGTTGCAGCACCGGTTAAGAATTTTCGTGGAACCGATTCCTTGTGTTGAGCTGCGATTACATGTGGGAATCGATTTCTGGTATTATTGCATCAGAGCTCATTTTTATTTTTATTTTTGGGGGGTAGGGGGATTTTGTGGTTATTTTTCTCCAATGAATGATACTGTTTGTTATCCTTTAACTTTTACTGGTTTTGATTTCTTCAATTATTGACCTCTCGAATGCTGTTTTTGGATTTATTACTGTGCAATTTGGCCCTATTTTTTTTTTAATGTAAAAAAGGAACAATTGCTTGATTAAACAAGTCTTTGTCTCTGTAATCCATTACGTGTCAGAGCTATGCGTGTACCTTCCTCGGTCCCAAACATGTGTTTAACAAAATTTACGATTTTTTCGATCAGTTTCTAAGTGGTTTCACTTGTGAGGTGCTTAATTGACTTCTGGGTCTTTTTTATTTTTATTTTACACGTATGCATTTTGTTTTTTAAGGGTATAAATGTGGGAATTGTATTCATGCTCTTTGAGCTGTTTCAGTGCTTAATTTCTCTTCTGGAGGGAGACTCTCTAGTGTAGTGGAGTATAAGATGCTTGTTTACTAAAATGCTTATTTCACTTTGGTTGCTATGTGATGTGAGTGATTTATTTTTCTTTCTTAATTTCCCTTTTTCTTTCTGATTTTATTTGTAAAACCAATTTTTGTTTTAGCCTTTTTCTGTTGCCGACTTTATGGAATTCTTATTGCTGGTAAAGTTTTGGTGTTCTTTTGCATGTTAAATTTGTCTGAATGGTGATGTTTTTAAATTTGGGTCTTCGGTTTTTCAAATTTCAATTACAAGCCTGTTAGGTGGTTTTGTTTTGGAAAATGGAAATACAATGACATTGCTGGTAACTTGTTATGTGTTTCTATCTTTGCTTTTTTTTTTTTTTTTTTTTTTTTTTGGGGGGGGGGGGGTTTTTT
>PYAF01004834.1:399662-446717 GCA_007407185.1 Glycine tomentella | reverse complement strand
TCTGCAGTTTGATATTGTATTTTTAAAATGGGTTTTTAAGTTTTAATATAGGAAATTGCTATTTACAGTCTTTCCGTACCCACTTTTTTCCTTCTATAGTTTCATAGTAGGATCTCGATCCGATCCTACGATCCCTGATTTACGATCTTTCAACCCCTCCCCCGATCCTACCTAAAATTACGATCTTGACTGCCTTGACTGGAGCTGCAAACAACAGTGCAGCACCCATAGCAACTCCTCCAGCAGTGATTCCAATAGCGCGGTTAACATTACCTACAAGGATTAACAGAATAAAATGGGAAATTATAACTCAATTCCAAAACTTTGCTTCCCCATTGAATAGCATAGTTAAAAGTTAAACATTATTATTAACCCCCTTTCTTGAATTGGACCATGAGTAACATTCTGTTAGGATACTAAACAGAAAGAAAACACAGAAACCATTCACCTCAGGAAACTATACATTTAAGCATGCAGAAGTGATGCTTAAGGTATCTCCATCATCAAAGATCACTGTTCAATAACACTCAGTCTGTCTTTTCAATAAATTTAAAACTTGTAAGAATGAAAAGATTCAGTGAAAAAAATCATCCAAAATTACAGAACATTTGATTAAAAAAAAAAAACTTGTAACCTATCAATTATCAAAAGGCTGAAGAAAATATTTGTAGTATGGAATGGAGTGGATGCAGCTTGTTAAAGAAACAAAAGTAAAATACCACCAAAATTGAAAGCCTTGCATATTATTAATGTAGCGTTGTAAAACACCATTATTGAGCCATTTGCTTCTGTTAGTGGTTTAAATGACATGGTATCAAATCCTAGTTGACCTAGTGGTGTAGGGTTTGACTGTTGCCCCCAGTCTTAATATTTTAAAACAAAGTTGATTTGTTTTTAAGTTTAGTTGTAATTCTGTCCACGTTTCAAGCCTAGTGGACTCTCACATGAGAGTGCATTTTAAATTATATTTTCAGATTATGCTTTTAGGTCAGGTTATTCTTTGAAAAAATAAATTCATTACCAACAATAAAACAAATACCAACAAACCTGAAGGACTTGGTATGGCAGCCGATGGAGGAGGTAGAAGGGTTTTATTATTCAATAAAGGATTATTCCTAAAACTGCAATGACAAATAAATGGGTTAGTAAAAATTTTAGGGTCTGGCTAACAAGTGTCCTTAGGACATTGGTTAAGGAACTAAATTGAGAAAGTATTTATTGTGGAGATCGTAGAATGACCTAAAAAAAGTCATGGCGCAATCACTAAGTAGCAGGTGGGGAAGGTGTGTGACCCTTGTATCATCAAAGATCCTTTTATTTCCTCAACCAATACCCTAATACCACTAGTTACCATTTGCCAAAATTTTATATCTTATTCGGCAATCATAATAGTAATGTGTCCGGCATTAGAAATATAGGATTCTAATGTAGGATTTATTATTGGTCTCTCTGACCATAGTAACCATTGTCTAACAGTTGTAGTGTGGTTCTCCCAATGTGCTTATCAAAACAAACAAATTTATTTGCACCAACCTGATGGGAGTAAAAATTGAAAAAGAACCATTGACTGGGATGTCTCCTTTTAAGTTGTTGTTTGATAAATCACTAGATTCAACAATGAACATGGTGTCAGGTTACACATTAAATGACACAACACGAGTATAACAATGTATCTAGATGAAGGAGTAAAACTCACAGCACTTTAAGTGAATTAACAGTGGTCAAACGCATAGGGATCTTTCCTGACAAGCTGTTATTGTTGGTTCGGGGAGAAGAGCCATTTAGTTTGCACATAATAAACTATTAATAGAGAAGAGTAACAAGACAATACAGCAAACAATCACTAAGTAGAAAGTGTGGTAGGTGTGTGCTATAATAATTTGTTGGCAACTTATATAAGCATCTATTTCATGTAATTATGTAGAATGATACTTCTTTGAGGCAGGTGCTCAAAGTATATTACAAGAAGTGTTGGAACTGAAATAGACAGATTTTGGGTGCATAATCTGCCACCATTTTTTGCGGGAAAGAAAAATTATGAATTCTAAATGAAGAAACAAAATTGAAACTGATTTAAATAAGTTTTTCTGATTAAAGAAATGAGATAAAGGAAAGCATGTCATACAGGAAACGTAGTTTTTTAAGGTTGGCCAAGGTGTCTGGAATGGGACCAGTAATGTTGTTCAAGTAAAGATCCAAGCTCACCAAGCTTGTCAAAATTCCAAGCTCATCTGGGATTTTCCCAGCTATATTATTACCATAAAGTTCCCTGTCAATGAAAAGAAAAAAGTTCAGATTTGGGCAGAGAAAAGTGTCCAGGGAAATACTAAAAAATGCATAAGCACATTTGTATCGATGCTATGACGGTTTAAAATATAACAAAAGTTAATATAGTAAAAATTGAACTACACGAAATGTCAAGGTATGTGTGCTATGCAAAAGCACAGGCTTGAAGAATGGATGAGCTTATGAGTTGATGAAAAAATTCAATTAGCTTAGTCTCCTTTTACAGCCGACAAGAAAACTTTTAGAGCATTCAAATAAATTATGGTTTATATGAACATTAAATTTTAATCATTAGTATCAATGGTTTTAAAGAGTGGAAGAATTTGAATCATCCACTTAAGAATCTCCACCTTCACTCGAATTTGACTAGTTGCTCATCACCATATAAAGCCTTAAGGGGAAGGCAAGTGCAGTAAAGATTAACAAACTCCAAGCAATGTTGAAACTTGGCATTCGAAAGTAGTTTAGCAAGTATATCTGCTGGATTATCAAACATGTGAATCTCTTGAACTACAACTTTAGCAACAACAACAATACCTTAAAAAAAGTGATCTTTAACATCAACGTGTTTGGTCTTGTTGTGATAACAACTATTCTTAGTCAAGTGAATAGGCACTTTGTCTACCGAAAAATACAACAAGAACATCTTGTCTTAGACCAAGTTGATTAACCAAACTTCTTAGCCAAATAGACTCCTTTCACACCATCTGTTGCTGCATTATGTTCGACTTGAGTAATAGATAATACAGCAATTGATTGATGTGTAGCTTTCCAACTGTAGCACAGCTACATAGAGAAAAGATAGAGCAAGAAAGAGATCATCGATCAAGACCACCACCATAATCTGAATCAGTGCACACCAACCTTCTATTTCTAGCCATATCTTTACTCTTTTGTATATTTATGTAACATATGGTAAATTAGTCTAGTGTACACCATAGAATACAAAAGACTGTCAACTACACTAGTATAACGAATATGTTACATACACTTCATCTCTTCCTTCATTTGTGGGAAAGGGCTGAAGAGATAACTTATAATGTGCAGCAAACAGTGTAGAAACAGGATTTTAATTACTCATATTAAACATTTCAAGTACATTTTCAATATATTTCTTTTGTGATAAGAATGCTTTTCCTGGTTGATGGTCCCTGTGAATCAACATATCATTGACATAAAGTAACAAGCATATAAAAGAACTGTCAAGAATCTTCTGAATAACACAGTTATCATATTGATTTTAGTATAACCTTGCCTAATCACATCTGTTTCAGCCAAACAATCAAGAATTACAAGTAAAAGATAATGGAATATCAAACAGGAAATAGTCTTAAGCAAAATCTACTCAGAAAAGAAGACGTAAATTCAGCCAACAATATCATATCTGTTCTGTAACTTACAAGTATTGCAAATTTGAGAGTTGACCAAGCTGCGGAACAAGTTGACCGGTAAGGTTTGAATCTCCAAGATCACTAGCCAAACAAAAATATGTTGTTTTTTTTTACTATATGCACAAACTTTCATAAAACTACAAATAAAAATAACAGTGATATCTTACACACGGGTCACGCTATTTTCATTGTTGCGAGTAACATGAAACCATGTGCAAGGAGTGACAAGTGCAGAATCCCAACTTTGAAGAACATTATTAGGATCACTGACACTGTTCTTCAATGCAGACAAAGCATCACCTGCCATAGAAGTACTTAATATATTAAATCAATAGGAGTAAAAAATCAAAACAGGTGTCAACATTTATGTTGCTCTAATGAAATTGTGTGAAATACAGAAAGCAAAAACATGAAGCCCAAGTTCCTAAAGAACTCCCCATCAAACATTTTTCAGTTTACAACCTACAAACAACCAAGCTAGTCATATAGAATACCAACACACCATAGATATTTATAGAAGGCAAAATTAGTATTTTTACCATCTAAATTAAAGATTGGTTTCAATTTCGTCCTTTTTTCAGTTTAATTTATTCCCCTAATTTGTTTTTTCACAATGCATACTAATTCCTTCTCCACTTCTATTACTCATTCAAACATATGAGTCAGAAACACGAAGATATAAGGTAGGTTGGGTGGCTAAGGGAGAAGGGAAGAGAGAAAAGGTCGTGAGTTTGATCCTTTTGCTAACAAAAACTAACCATTAACAACTAGCATTAGCCGATAAAAATAATGAGGCAGAAAACAATACAGCTGAAAGGCAATAAAAAGAATAAAATCAGGATAACAAAAACAAAAGTCACCAAGTCAAGCACCAAGTAAGCACAAATGGTCACCACCCACCTTCTGTGTTGCCAGAAACCTTGAGTACTAAGTCAAGTACCACAAATATCCAAAGAATAAGAAACAAAGACATGAAAGATGCAATCACAGGCTCCATGTTGGGCAACCTCTTCAATCATGAACATGCACTTCAATATCCCTCATCCACAGCCCCTCTTGAGAACTAGTTGATCTGCATTATACCCTTCAATGCTCATAAGCAAATAGATCCAGTTGACCATAAGAAATACAAGTCAACTTAGAGTTATACACTTACATACCATAACCGAATTCTGGAGTTCTCTTCCTTTACTTGTGTCACTTCTTATTTTGGAATATGGAGCTAGCTAGAATCTCACGTGGGGGTCATCAATTTCAAATGAAAATGCTGCAGGCTGCAACAGTTTTGAGATAGAGAAGTTTACAAGCCACACAAGCCTTAAACTTTGGAGAAGAATGGATAGCCAAGTCAATGAATGTTGCATTCTTTTTCTTAGAAATTCTACTTCTTGTTATTGTGATGAGAAAGTGAGCTTTCAGATGAAAATGAAGTTGGAAAAGGAAGGAGAGACAATGGTTCACTTCACAAGACAATTTGTTAGCAGTTAGAAGTTTGAATAAAGAAGTAAGAAAAGAGGGTCAAAGACGCGCGCTTGGACTCTTAAGACTGTGCCCACAACACCACATTGCCCTGTGTATACGAAGAAACTTCTGCATGATTATGACATCACGTGTGAGATTACTGATATGTGAACATACACCGAGTCAGCGCTAGGTCTTGTCTTCTATACTTGAGCTTTTGTTTTTCTTTGGCTTAAATTTTTGGGTGTCCTATTAGCATTCTTTTAATATCTTTATTTTTAACATGCTGTAATTAAGAATTTTGACTCTCTGATTAAGATATTTTACAAATTATTTGTCTCAGCTATGAGATTAATTATCAATTTAAGATTTGGTCACACTTACATTTTTTTTATTCCTTTACAAGAGTATAATATGCTTGAATCAAACTTAAATCTTCTCTCCACAAATTTAATGTGTTATTAAGTAAGCTACATTCATTAAATATTCTTTCAATCTCTTTATTTTATTTCTACTTTGGATTAAAAACTGAAAATTTTCATTTTGGAAAGTTTAATGTTTAGTGTCATTCAATCATAGAAATCATTTCACAAATTTACTGACTTTATAAGTATTAATAGATGACAAAGAGGAGAAATATTAAATGAAATTAATTACAATATATTGAATGTTTAAATATTTTTATATTATCATCTAATCATAAATTATTATATATATGGTAAAAAAATATTTTTATAAAAATTATTTTGAAAGTTATATTTAAGATTATTTTTAATTATTAAACAGTGCAAAAAAAAGTACATTAATAAAAAATAATATCAAATAAAGTATGAGAACAATTTAGTTAACATTAATTTAAACACTATTATAAATAATTTTCTCTTCCCTCTAGAGTCCTTTATCCTCTCTATTTTTTTTCTCCTTTTTCTCACATGTCTGAAAAATTATAATAATCTATCTCCTTTCTTGTATTTTCCTTCAACTTCAAAACAAAAAATTCAAAGGGCTACTACTATTATTATATATAATATTAAATACAATATATTTTAATTATTAAGATAGATTTTTTAATAATATTGTTGTCAATAGTGAATACTACTAATTATTTTTTTCATTTATTTAATACAATATTTTAAATTAATATAATAATGTTATAATTTTGAAAAAAATTAAAAATATTACACATCTGTATTCTGTAATATGAAATATATTACTATAGAAAAAGCTACTCCCAACGATAGTTCAATCTTTATAGAGGAGAACACGGACATCACCAAAAACATTGGTAAAAAAATTAAAATATAACAATTTTAATAAAAAAAATTACGAAAATACTGTAGTTTCTAAATTATTTATGAATGTATAGCAATCAATCACGTCTCAGATAGACGTGTTCAAACATGTCCCACCCAAGCATGACTGGAGCTTAGTCGTGCCCCAGGAAGACGCAATTCAGCAGATGGTGACACGTGTCATTTTGCGACGCGATGTATACAAATTTCGGAAGCTCATAACTTTTGACTGAAATATCCGATTAAGGCGAAACTGGTGGTCACACGCTCGAAATTGAGAGCAGAAGCCCTAGGCAAGTTTTGAAGGGGACTTGGCCAAAACTTTTTTCCAAAAGTGGCCTCTAAGTACCTCAAAATCATGATTTAATCTTCGAATCTTCAAAAAAATTCTTATTTTCTAATTTTTTATTTATTCAATTAGTGAATTGCATGCTATTTTTTATTTGTCTAATTATTTCTCTTAATTTCGAGCATTTTGACATAAAATACGCCTCCATCGAACATTCTTATCAAAATGGTTTAATATTTTTTTGGTATATTTATTTACCAAAATTATATTGTATATTTTTAAACAATTTCAGTTTAACAAATTAAAAAATAACAATATTGTAGTCGCAACACTAATTTCAACAGTTGAACAAAATTATACTGTAAAATTAGTGATGCATATAAACTTTGAATAATCATAAATTTTGATCGAAATGTCCGATGGAGACGTATTTTATGTCAAAATGCTCAAAATTAAGAGAAGTAATTAGACAAATAAAAAATAGCATGCAATTCACTAATTGAATAAATAAAAAAATTAGAAAATAAGAAATTTTTTGAAGATTCGAAGATTAAATCGTGATTTTGAGGTACTTAGAGGCCTCTTCTGGAAAAAATTTTGGCCAAGTCTCCTTTGGAACTTGCCCAGGGCTTCTCCTCTCAATTTCGAGCGCGTGGCCACCAGTTTCGCCTCAATCGGACATTTCAGTCAAAAGTTATGACCTTCCAAAGTTTGTATACATCGCATCGCAAAATAACACGTGTCTCAAAATGACACGTGTCACCATCTGCTGAATCGCGTCTCCCTGGGACGTGACTGAGCTCCAGTCACGCCTGGGTGGGGCGTGTTTGAATTGCCTGGGACGTAATTGATTGTTATACATTCGTAAATGGTTTGAAAACCAAAATATTTTTGTAATTTTTTATTAAAATTGTTATATTTTAATTTTTTTTCCCAAAAACGTTATATCTGATTCTCAATAATGCTAGTTATAAACAGAAGTATTTGCACCAACTTGACGGGAGTAAAATTAACCATTGACTTTCTGTAAAAGAAAATATTAACCATTGACTCAAACATCTCCTTTTAACTGTTAGTTTAATAAATAAATCACTATATCTTGTCTATATTCCACAACCCACAATTACCAGTGTAGGCTACACATAAAAGGTATATATGACACTACTATAACCCGGCATCTACAGTTCATGAAGAACCTATTCAAAATGTAGGACAAACACTTGTTAAACATGCAGTGAAGTAACAGCTAGTGATCAAAGATTAAGGAATATTTAGAGAGTTGTGATTCACCACTACATGGCACACTAATTATAAGGTGCGCTAAACCAACATTTTGCGGGTTAGAGAAAACTATTTGTTTCTACAAAGCATCTCTTCCATTGCTAAACGTCTCAGTATGAAAAGTCTCTGTCTGTTCAAAGATCATCTAGGACCTGACAGTGCTTCTGGTTGAATATTTGAAGTTGAGTAATAACAAAAGCTAAAGGAGTTGAAATTTTGTTGGATCATATCCTCTTTCTGCCACCATTTATCCCATTTTGCATTCTCATCACCTCAGACATCCTCGGTCTTTCCAAAGGGAAGATTTGTGTGCATAGCAAGGCCACTTGGATTAACTCCTCTACTTCCTCTATATCATAATTTCCCAGTAAATTTGCATCCACTAGTGTCTCCAACCAGAGTCTTTCAAAAGTTTTTTCACCTGGGATCAAAATAATGTCATTTGCCAACAAAAACCATTAGCCGATCAAGCTAATATCAGTACATAGCCGATGCAAAAACAACAGACTAAAAGCAACCAGAAAGAAGAGATTCTAGATCTGGGACAGAAATAAGAACAACCAAATCAATTCTGTATTTTATTTTCAAAGGAAAGGCTAGTTACACACAATACGAAACCAGAATACGGAACAAAAGAGGTTTTCAAAAAAGCGTCAACTTGGAATGTATAACAACAATAAACAAGAACTCCTTATGAAAACAAGAAGCAAAATAGTGGTTTACTCTAAACATAATAATAATACCTACCCATTGAAGCAACATGACATCCTCATCCCTGGCCAATCGTGCTAAATCAAAAGCCCTCTGTCCAGTTATTATTTCAAGATGCATCACACGATATCCAAAAACATCACTCTTCTCTGAAGACCTTCCAGTTGTGAGATACTCTGGTGCTATATGGCCATGCGTACCGCGTACTGCAGTAGTAACATGAGTGGCCTTATAATCCATAAGCTTTGCTAAATCAAAATCTCCAACAAGTGCTTCAAAGTCGTCATCTAACAATATATTCGCTGCTTTAATATCACGATGAATAATCTTTGGGTCACAATGATCATGCAAATAAGCAAGCCCCCTAGAAGCTCCTAGAGCAATATTCTTCCGTTTTGGCCATTCAAATGGTGACTGATTCCGAACGCTCTACAAAAATACAATATACATGAAAACATTTTAATTTGAAAAAGAAAATGTTGAAATTTAACTACAAGATATTTTAATTGCTTTTGCGCTATTTAGCAGAAGAGTTGTTTTGCATTCTCTTTCAACCACATTAAATGATGTATTAAAAAAACTGGCACTAACAAAAGATCATATTTAAGCTACTGATATATCTCCAAATTGTTGCGTGAATGTGCCCCTGCTAGAGATAACATGTCAGATATACATAATTTTTGTTTCACAAAAAATAAATAAATAAACAAAGTGGAAAGAAATTAGACATGAAAAGTTAGGCTTGCATAACTACCAGAAAATGACATAAGAAAAAATATTTTTTACATGAGAAGGTAAATTAGAAATAAAAGCAATGCATATCACAAACATTAGTCCTCCTCAATAAAGTAGACTAACAAGGGTACCTCGTAAATGTGATTCTACACTTCCATTAACCATTAAAGGATACACAAGCAAGCGTTCAGAAGATGTCATACAAAAATCAATCAGGCAAAGCAAATTTCGATGCACAGCCATGCTGATCATTTCCACTTCTACTTGAAATTGCTTAGCCTCGCCGTGAATGCGTTCAGGGTTAAGCCTTTTTAATGCTATATCATCACCATTGGTTAAATGTCCTTTATAAACCTTGCCAGATCCACCTTTACCAAGAATGTTTTTGTTACTAAAGTTATCTGTTGCAATTAGCAGTTCATGCAGTGAAAACATTTTAAGCTGACCAAAGTCAACTTCAGGATCCTCCTCAGCTGCCAGTGGAGGACACAAAAATAAGTTATGGTTATCATAAGCAGCTTTAATCAGTATGTATACCATCTTTTCTATTAACCAACCAACCTGCAACATCAAAGAAATAATCTTGTGATTCTCGTGGCTTTCTTCTATTCCAACAAACAAGTGCAATTACTGGGGACGCAAACAACAGTGCAGCACCCACAGCAACTCCTCCAGCAATGACTCCAATAGCTCTGATACCATTACCTAAAAGGATTAACAGAAATAAATGGCGAACTATAATTAAGAATATATGCCCCTTTTCTTTTTTCTCAAATATATGCCCCTCCACTCTCTAGTCTTCTTCCTCTTTTGACTCAAAATAAGCTCATGAGTCCTAACATATTCACCTGAAGAAACTATAGATTTAAGCATCCAGCAGAAGTTATGCTTAAGGTGCCATATTGTAATTCTGTCTGCGTTTCAAGCCTAATGGACTCTCACATGAGAGGGCATTTTAAGTTCTATGTTCAGCTTATGCTTTTATGTCAGCTTTTTCTTTGAAAAATTAAATTCATTACCAACAATACAATAAATATCAACAAACCTGAAGGATTTTGTTGCGGTGTAGCAGCTGGTGGAGCTGGAGTGGTTTGATTCAAGAAAGGATTGTTGTTAAAACTGTAACAACGAATAAAAGGGTTAGTAAAATTTTGATATCTAATACCTCGAAAATAATAGTAATGTGTCCACATCAGAAATATGGGATTCCGATGTGAGGTTTATAATGGGCTCTCTAACTATAATATGGCCATTAGCCAAGCGTTGTAGTGTGGTTCTCCCAATGAGCTTAATATAAGCATCTATTTCATGTGATTATGTAAATGATACTTCTCTTGGGCAACTGCTCAAAGTATATTACAAGATGTGTTGTTGGAACTGAAACTCATATTTTGGTTGCATAATCCTTCACCATTTTATGTGTGAAAGCACCACAAATATCCAAAGAATAAGAAACAAAGACATGAAAGATGAAATCACTCACTCCATGTTGGTCATCCTCTTCAATCATGCACATACACAAACACATGCACATGCACATGCACATGAATTTCCCTCTTTGACAACAAGAAATTCATAGACATAGCAGTCAACTTAGAGTCTTACCTACCACAACTTAGAAACACTCATAATTAGCCTACGAATGTCCCCAGCACCATGCAATGTATATACTGATTTATGATCAACTTTTGTTGCCTGTGCCTTTTATCAACGTTTGCTTTTCTTTGGCTTTATTATATTAAATTAGATATCTTTAATTAAGTATATTATTTGTTTTTTTTTTTTTGTTTTTTATTTCTCCTTCGTTGGTTAGAATCTGGAAATTGTAACTATTGGAGATTACCGTTACTCCCATCAGAGAAATAATTTCACGATTTTTATTAACAGATGAGAAAACAGATAATAGTTTTTTAATCTGTTAGTTATTAATTGGTAATTTATTTTGTTAGTGGAAAAATTGAATCTATAACATTTTTTTTCTTTGTTTACAGTCAAATCAATCTTATAACTTCTTAATATAAAATATCAGAAAAATTTAGCTACCCTTAATGGAAAATATGATAAATAATTTTATAAAAAAATACGATAAATAATTTTTCATATCCCTTCATGATTCATGCTTCCTACTTCTTTTTTCTTTTTTCTTTTTTTCTCTATCGTACGAAACATATCAAACACAATTGCTCTTATGTGTAAGAAATGAGAATTATAAATATTATTTATTAGCTTATATTTGAATGATTTAGTATAAAAACATAAATATGATTTTTTTATGTAGTCATATCATTACTAATCAGTTCTTGAACATTCAAATATAATTATATGACTCAAATTTATAGTTTTAATTTATAATAATAAAAAGAAGAGTTCTACCTGATATGTCCCCTTCTTTCATTTATCTAAAAGATATTTCTTTCCCTGTATTATCCTTCCAACTAACACATTAACTACTCGTAAAAAAAAAAAAAAAAAAAAAAAAAAAAAAAAAAAAAAAAAAAAAAAAAAAAAAAAAAAAACACTAACACATTATCTAGAATTCTTTAAGGAGCCGTGGTTATTTTATTTTCTCTTCCCTATTGTAATTTGTTAGGATTTTAATTATGTATTAACTCTAATTAATTACTTCCAGTAAAAAAACTCTAAATTACCTATATAGTTCCTCCCACTATTAATATCTCATTTTATACATGCTTTCATTCCAAATATTGCCTGTGCTTTGGAGAATCGTAAACGTAGGACGTCGACGGGATGTTACACTAATTTAGAAAGTGGTGCCTATTGAAAAGCTTTTGTTGTTATCGCTTGCTTTTAGAGTTGTGATGACTTTATTAGAAGGTTGAATAATTCAACAATAAGTGTACAATTGAACTAGCAATAATTTTTTTTGCTTGAAGTTTTTAATATAACATATTAATCAATATCAACTAAATAAATAAAAAAACTTGATATTTACATCTCTATCCAATCCACACAAGTTCTTCACTATTTTTCCGCATAGCCAACTTTACACAATTAAATGTCCAAATCCAATTATTAGTTACTAGCTATAAACAAAAGTATTTGCACCAACTTGAAGGGAGTATATAATAACACTGACTCGGACATCTCCTTTTAACTGTTAGTTTCATAAATAAATCACTATGTCTATATTCCACAACCCATATTTACCATTTACCAGTGTCAGGTTACACGTAAAAAAATATATGAGACTACTATAACCCAGAATCTACAGTTCATGAAAAACCTATTCAAAATGTAGGACAAACACTTGTTGAACATGCAGTGAAGTAACAGTGATCAAAGACTTGGAAATGTTTAGACACAAGACTTATTCACCACTGAAGGCACACTAACTTATAAGGTGCACTAAACCAACATTTTTTCAGCTGTGAGAGAAGCGATTAGTTTCAACAAAGCGTCTCTCTTCCTTTGCTAAACGTTTCGGTATTCAAAAAGTTTGCGTTCAAAGATCATCTAGGGCCTGACAGAACCTCTGGTTGAATATTTGGATTTGAGTCATAAGGAGTGCAGAGATTGAAGGTGAAATTTTGTGTTTCCTCTTTCATATTCAACCATTCATCCCACTTTTCTTCCAAACCTTCACCCTCCAGCATTCTCACCACCTGAGACATCTTTGGTCTTTCATAAGGAGACTTTTGTGTGCATATTAAGGCCACTTGGATTAACTCCTCTACGTCCTCTATATAACAATTTCCAAGCAAATTTGGATCCAACAGTGTCTCCAACTTCTTGTCTTTCACAAGTACTTTCACCTGGAATCAAAATAATGTCATTTGCCAACAAAAACCATTAGTCATCATTGGTGCTAACATCTACATTGCTGAAACTAAACAGCAACAAGAAACATGAGATCCTATAATCTGGGAACAGAAATAAGAACTACCAGATCAATTTTGTATTTTAGTTTCAAAGCAAAGGCTAGTTCTACGACAATACAAAAACAGAATAGGGAACAAACGAGGTTTCAAAACTTCAACTGGGAATGTATAACAATAAACAAGAACTCCTCATCCTTTACTAAACTTATCAACTACACCTTCACAAGAAATCAAGAAGCAAAATAGTGGTTTACTTTAAACATAATAATAATAATAATACCTACCCATTCAAGCAACATGACATCCTCATCCCTGGCGAATCGTGCTAAATCAAAAGCCCTCTGTCCAGTTATTAGTTCAAGAAGCATCACACCATATCCAAAAACATCAGTCTTCTCTGAAGACCTTCCAGTTGTAAGATACTCGGGTGCTATATGGCCATGCGTACCACATATAGCGGTAGTAACATGAGTATTTTTGTAATCCATAATCCTTGCTAAACCAAAATCTCCTACAACTGCTTCAAACTCCTCATCCAACAATATATTAGCAGCTTTGACATCACGATGAATAATCTTTGGGTCACAATGATCATGCAAATAAGCAAGCCCCCTAGCAGCTCCTAGAGCAATATTCTTCCGTTTTGGCCATTCAAGTGCTGGCTGTGATTCCGAAGGCTCTACAAAAATACAATTATACATGAAAACATTTTAATTTGAAGAAAAAAAACATGTTGAAATATAACTACAAGAAATTTTAATTGTTTTTACACTATTTTTGCAGAAGAGTTGATTTGTATTCTGTTTTGATCACTTTAAATGATGTGGTCAAACAAAATTGGATAATTGTGTTAAAAAAACTGGCACAAACAAAGGATCAATTTAAGCTACTGATATATCTACAAAAAAAAAAAAAAAATAAACAAAGTTGAAAGAAATTTGACATGAAAAGTAAGGTTTTCATAACAACCAGACAAGGACATATAAGAGAAAATATTTTTTACTTCAGAGACATATGAGGTAAAATAGAAATAAAAGCAATGCATGTCACATTAATCCTCCTCAATAGAGTAGACTAATAAGGGTACCTCGTAAACGTGATTCTACACTTCCATTAGACATTAAAGGATATACAAGCAAGCGTTCAGAAGATGTCATACAGAAACCAATCAGGCGAAGTAAATTTCGATGCACAGCCATGCTGATCATGTCCACTTCTATTTGAAATTGCTTATCGTCGCCCCGAATGCGTTCAGGGTTAAGTCTTTTTACTGCTACATCATCACCATTGGTTAAACGACCTTTATAAACCTTGCCAAATCCACCTTTACCAATAATGTTTTTGTTACTAAAGTTATCTGTTGCAATTCGCAGTTCAGGCAGTGAAAATTTTTTAAGCTGACCAAGGCTAACTTCAGGATCCTCCTCACCTGCCAGTGGAGGACACCAAAAATCAGTTAGGGATAGCATAAGCAGCTTTAATCAGTATGTATATACCATCTTTTCTGTTAATCAACCAACCTGCGACATCAAAGTAATCATCCGGTGGCTTCCTTCTATTCCAATAAACAAGTGCAATTACTGGGGATGCAAACAACAGAGCAGCACCCACGGCAACTCCTCCAGCTATGACTCCAATGGCTTTGATACCATTACCTACAAGGATTAACAAAATTAAATGGAAAACTAGAACTAAATTCCAAAACTTTGCTTCGCATTGGATAGACTGAAAAATGTAGTGTGGTATTCTTCAAACAAAAGTAACAACTATAAATCTCTAATGGTCCAGCCTCATAGGAGTCACTCTGTCCAAATTGGAAAACTCTTCTCTCTCCCTCACCTCTCATTTCCCTCTCTTCTATCATGTGGGTCAAGAGTCTAACTCAACTTTACTAAACAAACTTATATGATGAGGATTGCTCCCTACTTATATATTCTATCTCGACACTATCTCTAACCAATGTGGGACTTCAACATGCTCCCTTTTGCCCACAGCTACCCACCACAATGTGGGACTTCAACACACCCCTCTTTGCCCATAGCTACCTGCCATAATTAAGGTGGGATAGGGGTGATCATAATTAAGGTGGCTTTCCAACACTCCCTCTCACGCTCAAGGCTACTCACTAAGAGCGTGATAAATTACTGGGGGCCCACCAATGAATCTAGAATATTAGAATAGACTTTGATACCATGTAGCAACGTAGGTTATGAGCCTGAGTCAACTTTACAAGCCAATTTTGTAAGGTTGAGTTAGGCTAAGCATTTGGGAAAAAACCATGCAACCTATCCATTATCAATACCTTCATTTCTCCTTGCCTTTTGGCAGCAAAGGGTGAAGGAAATATTGGTAGTATGGAAAGGAATGGAGTGGAAGCAGCTTGTAAAAGAAACAAAAGTAAATACCACCAAAATGAAAACCTTTTACATGGTATCAATTTCAAGTTGTATAACCCTGTTATTGAGCCATTTCTTGTCTTAGTGGTTTAAATTACATGGTAACAAATTCTACTTGACCTAGTTTGTAGGGTTTGGCTGTTGCTCCCAGTCTTACAATTTTAAAACAAAGTTGTTTCGCTTTTAATTTTAGTTGCAAGACTATATTCTGTCCGTGTTTCAAGCCTAGTAGACTCTCACAAGTGAGAGTAATTTAAGAGCTATATTTTCAGCATATGGTTTTAGGTCAGATTATTCTTTGAAAAATTAATTTCATTATCAAATATCTAAAATAAAAAAGTATTAACAAACCTGAAGGATTTTGTTGCGGTGTAGCAGCTGGTGTAACCGGAATGGTTTTATTCAAGAAAGGATTATTGTTAAAACTGTAACAACGAATAAAGGGGTTAGTAAAAAAATTATATCTCATCTCTCGTTAATAATAGTAATCTGTCCCACATAAGAAACATGGGATTCTGATGTGAGATTTATAACGGGCTCTCTAACTATAATATGGCCATTAGTCAAGTTTTGTAGTGTGGCTCGCCCAATGAGCTTATAAAGAAAAATTGTGCCAACCTGATGGGAGTAAAAATTGAAAAGGAACCATTGACTGGGACGTCTCCTGTTAAGTTGTTGTTTGATAAATCACTAGATTCAATAAAGATCATGGTGTCAGGTTACACAAAAAATAACACAACACTAGGATAGTAATGCATCTAGACGTAGGATTAAAACTCACAGCACTTGAAGTGAATTAATAGTGGTCAAACCCACAGGAATGTTTCCCGACAAATTGTTATTGTTGAGACGCCTAGTTCATGGAGCAGAGCCATTTAGTTTGCATATAATAAACTATTGACAGCAAGATATGACAGAAAATAATCAATAAGTAGCAAGTGTGGTGTGTGCCACATAATAACTAGTTGGTAACTTACATAAACATCTATTTCATGTGATTATGTAGAATGATACTTCTCTTGGGCAAGTGCTCAAAGTATATTATAAGGTGTGTTGGAACTGAAATTCATATTTTGGTTGCATAATCCTTCACCATTTTATATGGGAAAGCAAAACTTATGAATGCTAAATGAAGAAACAAAATTGAAACCGATTTAGATAAGTTTTGTTGATTAAAGATAAGAAATAAAGGAAAGCATGCCATACAGGAAATGTAGTTTGTTAAGGTTGGCCAATTCGTCTGGAATGGGACCAGTAATTTTGTTCATGTAAAGATCCAAGCTCACCAAGTTTGTCAAACTTCCAAACTCGACTGGGATTTCCCCAGTTATATTATTACTATAAAGTTCCCTGTCATTGAAAAGAAGAAAAAAAATGTTTAGATTTGGGCAGAGAAAAAAGTCTTATGAATAACTAAAAATGGCATAACACATTTGTATCAATGCTATCACAGTGGTTAAAATCTAACAGAAGTCGATTTGTTAAAAATTGAACTACACAAAATGTCAAGTTATATGTGCTATGCAAAAGTGCAGAATCAAATCAACTGGAAAACTATGAGCAAATTGAATGAAAGCAATGCGATTCCACTATGACAAGGAGAGTAACACAATTGCTCTAAAAACAAAGAGGATAAAGAACAAACAAAACTTTCTTAAAGAATGGAAATAATGAGCTTTAATTATGAGTTATGAAAAAATTCAAATAGCTTAGCCACCTTTTATAGGTGACAAGAAAGCTTTTGGACCACTAAAATGAATTGTGGTTTATATGAAATTATAACCATTAGTATCAATGGTTTTAAAGTGTGGACGAATTTGAATCATTCACTTAAGAATCTCCACTTTCACTCTAATTCAACTAGTTGTTCATTTCCATATAAAGCCTTAAGGGGCAAGCAAGTGTGGTAAAAATGTTGAAACTTGGCATACGAAAGTAGCTTAGTAAGGACTAAGGATATCTGCTGGATTACTGAATATGTGAATCTTTTGAACTACAACTTTACCGATAACAGCCATATCTTGTATAAAGTGATGTTATACACAAATGTGTTTGGTCTTGTCTTGATAACAATTATTCACTGTCACGTGAATAGGCACTTTGACTACCACAAAATACAGCAAGAACATTTGTGTCAGACCAATTTCATTAACCAAAACTCAAAGCCAAATAGCCTCCTTCACTCCCTCTGTTGCTGCAATATGATCTACTTTAGACATAGATAAGTAGCAACAGATTGAGTGTAGCTTTCTAACTTATAGCACATCTGCATAGAGTAAAGATATAGCTGGAAAGAGAACTTCGATGGAGATCACCACCATAACTTGAATCAATAAAACTTGCAATATCATTGGTTGTAGCCATACTTCTGTCAAATACTAAACTGATATCACAAGTACTTTTAGATACCAAAAAAAAATCTATTTTACAACACTCTTGATGATCATAGCTACGATTATGCCTGCTAACAACATATTCTAAATTAGGTCTAGTGCACACCCTATCATACATAAGGCTGTCAACTACACTACTACAAGGAATGTGTTACGTACACTTCATCTCTTCATTCGTTTGTGGGTGCAGGTCTGAAGAATGAAGATGACTTAAAATGTGCAGCAAATGGTGTAAAAACAGGTTTTCAATTACTCGTATTAAAAATTCAACCCTCAAGAACCTTTTCAATATATTTCTATTGTGATAAGAGTACTCTTCCTGCTTGACGTCCCTGTGAATTCATCCATACAAAGAATTTTCTTATCTGCATCCAGTTCTTTCATTTCAAACTCATTGCTGAGTTGAATTTTTAACTTATAGATCAAGGACTTGTTACTTGATGTAATCAACATATCATAAACATAAGTACATAAAAGAACCATTTGGAAATTTTCTGAATAAGACAGCTATCATATTTACTTTTAGAATAACCTAGCCTAGTCATATCAGTTTCAGCCAACAATCAAGAATTACAAGTTAAGCAAAATCTAATCAGAAAAGAAGACGTAAATTTGAGCCTACAATATCATATCTGTTTCGTTACTTACAAGTATTGCAAATTTGAGAGCTGACCAAGCTGTGGAACAAGTTGACCCGAAAGGTTTGTATTTCCAAGATCACTGGGTAAACAATTTTTTTTACCATATGCACAAACTTTCATAAAACTACAAGTAAAAGTAACATAGATATCTTACACACGAGTTACGCTATTTTCACTACAAGTAACATGAAACCATGTGCAAGGACTGACAAGGGTAGCATCCCAACTATGAAGAGCATCGTTAGGATCCATCATACTGTTCTTCAATGCATTCAGAGCATCACCTATCATAGAAGTAATATTCAAGTACAATTACAAACATCCTTAACATATTAAATTGATAGGGGTACAAAATCAACAGGTGTCAAAAATTTATGTTGCTCTAATGAAATTTGTGAAATACAGAAAGTAAAAACATGAAGCCCAAGTTCCTCAAGAACTTCCCAAGCATAACATAAAACATTTTTAAGTTTACAGCCTACAAACAACCCAAGCTAGTCATATATGTTGGGTATGACTTATACTGTACCTTCAAAAGATATGCACGGGGCCCAGGGGAGTCGCCCCGACGGGGGTTAGGGGACAGCGCCCCTGGAACTTTTTTCGAGGCCTAATACTAATGTTGGTCTTGTGTTTTATTATTTGTAGTTTGGGTTTGGGCACATAAGTAGCTACGGTGCTTAGGGTTTCTAAGCCTATATATTTTCTTGTAATCCGAATGCAATTGTATGAGTGTGTGAGGAAATATAGTGAATAGCTAAACGTAGCCCACATTTGGTGAACCAAGGTAAATTCTGTGTGTTGTTTTCTTCTTCCCTTTTCTCTCTTTCTCCTATCTCGATTGTTGTGTGATTACTCGATATCCAACACCATAGAAAATTTTAAAAGGCAAAATTAGCATTTTTGTCCTCTAAATCAAAGATTGGTTTCAATTTGCTCCTCTAACTTATTCGGTTCAATTTAATCTCTTAATTTGTATTTCACATTACAAACTTTGTTCTTCCATCATAACTGTATTGGATCTCACAGCTAATTCACCAGAACCTCACCAAACACTAGGATTTTGGTAGAAAACCCCAAATTGGGTCATCTAGCCCCATTTGATTCTCCGTATATAGCTCATAAAATCTTCACTTTCTTTGATAAGATAATATTAACGAAAATATTACAGGCAAAGGCAGAGAACTGGGGTGAAATAATATATCAAAAGCTAGCTACCCCCCAATCTCCAAAATAAAAGCCTATTACTAACTCCTTCTCCAGTTTTATTTCTCATTCAAACATATGAGCAAGAAACACAAAATCTGAAAGTCAACAATTCAAAAAAGAACAAAAATAGGAAAATAAAAATAAAACGAAAATAATAAATTGAAGCACCAAGTAAGCACAAAACGTCACCTTCTGCGTTGCCATAAACCTTGAGCACTAAGTCAAGCACCACAAATATCCAAAGAATAAAAAACAAAGACATGAAAGATGAAATCATTCGCTCCATGTTGGTCATCCTCTTCAGTCATGCACATGAATATCCCTCTTGAAGCTCATAACTCATAAGCAAATTAATGAACTCGTTGACCAAAATAAATTCATAGACATAGCAGTCAACTTAGAGTCATAAGACAAATAATTAATTAGCCTACGACTGTCCCCACCATCATGGAATGTATATACTGATTTGTAATCATACATACACCAAGTCAGCAGTAGGTCTTGCTTTTGTTGCCTTTGCATTTTATCAACTACGTCTGCTTTTGCTTTTCTTTGGCTTTATTATTTTTTGATATCCTTAATATTACTTTTTCATTTTTTATTTCTCCTTAGTGGGTTAGAAATTGGAAATTGTCACTTTTGGGAGATTACTGTCACTCCCATCAGAGAAATAATTTCACAATTTTGTTTACTTTATAATTATTAACAAATGAGAAAGCAGAGAAAATAAAAGAACAGAATAATTTACCTAACCTTAATGTAAAATATTATAAATATTTTTTCCTTCCTTTCATATCCCTTCATGTGCATGGTTCATGCTTCCAATCTTTTTTACTCTTTCCTTTTCCTTTCGTAGGAAACATGTCAAAATTAAAGCTATGTCATGGTCA
Organism: Glycine tomentella; assembly: GCA_007407185.1. NCBI lineage: Eukaryota > Viridiplantae > Streptophyta > Magnoliopsida > Fabales > Fabaceae > Glycine > Glycine tomentella. The sequence goes on along the minus strand of PYAF01004834.1, from coordinate 425,903 downwards.
ACTGCATAAATAGACAGTAAGGACTAAAAGTCTAAAACCTTAAAATAAATATTGAAGGACCATAATCGATTAAAATTTTATTTAATAACTAAAATCTAAAATTTAAAACATTTATGGAATAAAAATTTAGTTAATTCTTTATTTGAATGTTGAATCATTCAACTACAATTGAAATAGTGATAATTAAACAATATTTTTAAAGTTTTAAATATAATAGATTAATCAATAACAAATTAAAAAATAACTTGATATTTACAACTTATCCTATCCGCACATGACACGAGTTCTTCACTTTTTTTCCCGCGTAGCCTACTTTACACATCCTTAAATTAATGTCCAAATCAAAATACTTAAGTCGCTTTCAAATATTTGATCAATTGGGTTTGTGTAGCATCTAACACCATAAAAATCATTGGAAATCTAAGCCGTTGGTTCATGATATGGTTGGTAAGATTTAGCTGTCCTACCACTTACCGCAACCCCAACTTTTCCTTTTCAAAATGGATCGTCTTTTACATTTTTGTTGAATTAGTTGCCAAGGAGCTTAATTGAAATAGTTAGTGATGCAACCAAAACTTAAAGTGCATCACATGGTGGCTCCCGCAAATAATGTAGAGAAGTTCCGGCAATGAGACTTGAAAGGTAGTTGTTTCTTATAGGTGAACAATTCTTGAAGGGAGTGTTTGTTATTGTTTTTGTCACTGTTGCTCGAAAGAAAAATGTAATTCGAAACATTTATCCATTACCACAAACATAAAGATGAAGACAATATACACAATGTTAAATGTGGTCCGAACTACTCTAGTGGTTCGAATTACACACACAACATATTTGTGTAGTTTTATAAAACTCTGAGTTTAACAATGATAATGGTAAACTAGTTACATTTTGAGGAAGAACTATACAAAAAATCTCATTTCCGTGCCTGTTGAAGTTACGTGTGGTAGACATGCTAATAAGACTAGAAGCAATCAAGGTAATGGTGTTGGAGGTGATGTGAATAGAGGGATAATATAATAGCTTAAATAAGTGTTAGGCAAAGGTCTAGATTTTCCATATAATGACTATTTTTTAACACAACACATGTCACACTATAATTTAGACTTTTTTGTTTTTGATTAATAAGTCGCAAGATTTACTAAATTAGAATATATTTCAAGAATTACACAAGCATTTTACATACATGTGATTAAAATATAAGCTAAAGAATCATTGTTACACCCAAACACCACCACCATGCCCCAGCCCAACCACCCACGTCCACCACACGCATCGCTGAGCCACGAACCTTCACATTGCTCTCAACTCATCATCACATCACAGTACCGTAATATAGTTACGGATTGAGTTATCCATAATACACACCATTTTCTGCTTCGACATTGTTCCTGACCCAGCCCACTACCTCTCCAAACTCCTCAAACTCAATTTAACGGTGAACCACCTCATGCTCTTCGGCCACAACTGCCACACTAGCAATACCATTCTTCGCAAAGCCAAGGACATTGTTAGTGATGTGTGATGGTCATGGATAGGTTTTGTTTGGTGATAGTGCTGCCTGCAGTGAAGAGAAAGATGGAGAGAATATGAGAGTGAGTGAGGTGAGAAGGGTAAGATGGGGAGTTTAAAAATTTAGGAGATGCACCAAGCAAAAAATAGGGTGGCTTAAGTAATTGCCTTGCAATGCCAGCTCTTTGGGCTAAACTATGGGCCGCCAAAATCACAATTGGACTTTTCAATAAGAACCAAAAGAATCTGGAATTTACTATTTCCACTTCCCCATATTACTTGTACACTCCTCTTTCCATTATTTTTGAATTTTTTTTCCTAAACAACCCAGAAAGTACACTCCCCTAATCTTTCTCCCTGGCAAAAAAATTTAAATATTGTAATTTTATTAAAAAATTACGAATATAATACACTTTCAAACTTATTTACCGGTGTATGGCAGTTAGTGGCGTCCCGGCAAAGCGCGTTCAGTGGAGCCTGTGGGAGGCGTGACCGTGCATGGTGGCTAGTGGCGCCTATAGGAGGCGCGACACGGGTGGTAGTGGCGCCTACCCCAGGCGCGACCTTGCACCATACAGCTTCATAATTTCTTCACCATGGACGCATGTTGCTGGCTTCGATATCACATTCAAGGAAAGAACCAACTCCTGTTTGCAATAACTTTTTGGTTCATTTGGCGGGATCAGAATGAAGTTGTATTCATTTGGAATGGTTTATAAACAACCAGATCATGACCTTGCTGACTGTTTTGACTAGCAACAACAATGACGCTTTGAATCAACCAACTCTCTTGTTCGTCCAATGGAATCCTCCTCCTTCAGTGATCAAGATTAATGTTGATGGTAGCTCCTTTGGGAATCCAAGAGACTCGGGTTTTGGCGGCTTGCTCAAAGATAATTTGGGTACGTAATTGGCTAACTTGTTATTTTGGTTCTTGGGGTTACACCTCAAACATGACGGGAGAGCTCTTTTGATATTTATTATATATGGCCTCAAGCTAGTTAGAGCTCGGTTACTCAGTAGTTATTTGTGAATCTGATTCAAAGATGGCTCTTCAGTTTATCAAAGACGGAGTTGCAGATCATCACCCTCATGCTTCTGTCTTTCATGCTATTCGTGGGTTACAACAGCTTACTTGGTATGTATCTTTCCAGGACACCATGAGAGAAGGAAATTAAGCTGTTTATAAACCATGAGAGGAAGCAAAACGGATATATGGTGCAAGGTCGCGCCTGGGGTAGGCGCCACTACCACCCATGTCGCGCCTCCTATAGGCGCCACTAGCCACCATGCACGGTCACGCCTCCCACAGGCGCGACTGAACGCGCTTTGCCGGGACGCCACTAACTGCCATACACCGGTAAATAAGTTTGAAACTGCATTATATTCGTAATTTTTTAATAAAACTACAATATTTAAATTTTTTTGCCCTTTCTCCCTCCCATCTCGTCTGGAAGAAATACACCCTCCCCTTCCCTCCGATATCTGATATTGTGAGCCTCGCAGGGAGTTGCGGCAATGGGGGCACTGATCTTCCCCCACCCTGACATCCGCCGCCCACCTCTCCCTTGCTGAACTTGGTTCTGTACCTCTTCTCGGTGGGGCTCTCGCTCCTCATCATCTAAAAGTTGAGGCTTTTATGGTGTTGGTGTTCATCGGAGGGTGCAGCAGAATAGGCAGTGCTAAGGGGTAGAAGCATGTGCGGCGCCGAAATGTCGTAGGGTGGCACGTGCGAGGGTGGCGGCGGTGACGAACTCAAGCTCGGGCCGGTGCTTTGGCTCATGGTTCGATGTGCACTCCCGCTTATTACTTATACCTTCCAAGAATATATAGTTTTTTTTTTAAAATGCAGAGATGTATTCCTTTGACTATTTGTCTGCAACATAACTGAAAATGTATTCCTTTTCTTGTCTTTTCTTCTTGATACTTGTTAAAATTGGACCCTCTTCCGCATCTAAAAGATGTTCATAGCGGCTGAAAAACCAAAGTACCCACCATCTGTTTGCTCTTTTTCCAACTTAAATTTGAAAATCTGAAAAATGTTCCTTAATTTTCTTGGCTTCCATGAAATACAAACTTACGTACTGGTGTAAACAAACACTAGTATCACTCCATCACTTCTTAAGCACTCCTTCACCCGATCCAATATATTGAGTTTTTTTTTCTTTTGACTGTCAATAAATAGAGTTTATTAACAGAGGTTTTGCTCTAATTTCAAAATTGACCCCTTTTTTTTTTGCAGATTTTATGGTTGAAAATTTTAATTTTGTGGTTGATTGCTTCTATAAAAAAAATCTGCTAAGATGTGTGACTTCTCTATGCATTCCCAAGTGTCCTTTTTTAAATGATTCATCAATTTTCATTATCGACACAACTTTGAAAGCTGGTTGGAGAGGGGAAGTGTTTTTTTTTTTTTTCTTCAGAATAGTTGTGTAAGGGAGAAATTAAAAGAGGAGGGGAGTGTATTTGTGAGGGTAGTTTAGGGAAAAATTCAATGGGAGTGTATTAGTAACAGGGGGAACTGGAAATAGCATTTGCCAAAAATCTACGGAGATATGTGGCAGTGTTGTTGTATAAATAATAAATCCTAGGTACGAACGCGGCAATCCACTTTGAAAGTTACAGAGAAACTCCAATCCACTCCGAGATAACTAACTATTCTCTTCCCTTTCAATTCGATTCACCTTTTCACTTTTGGCTTCGGTCTTTATCGGATTGAAAGGTTTGTTAGTTTTCTCCAAATTAGGATTAAAATTGATTGCATGTTTGAAATTCAATTTTCTTATCCATGAATTCATCCATTCCCCTTCACGTTATTTGCTGTATGCTCATACGATGAATCGTTTATTGGCATTGAAAGAAGGGATCTCTGTGTGGCCTTTTTTCTTGAATTGAATTTCAAAATTTTCAGTTGTTTGTTTTGCGGAGCTAGAAGAAATCAACGATGCCTCGCCATGATGATAAAAATATAGTAATACCCGCCTCTATGTTGGACACTTGTCTTCGACGACTCGTTCCCGTGACCTGGAGCGTGTCTTCAGCAGATACGGAAGGTAATTCCCCTTTATCCTTCAAAGAACGCAGTCTTCGTTATTGCTCTATGCATTCTCAGCCTTTTTCCACCAAATATATAAATAAAACAAGATAAGATTTTTATTTGCAAGGTTTTAAATTGGGGCTGCGGCTTAGTCACAATCTTTAATCTTTTTCATGATTATTTTATTATAACATGCTTGCTTGTGTGTCTATTTGGATTTGGATGAATGTTTTTATCAATACTTCATTTCTTGGTTAGAGACGGCAGGATGTTGCCCATTGTTATGTTCTATCACTCTTTAAATTGTTTAACTTGTATCCATTTATGTTCGAAATTGCCGAGCCTCCTTGATTCACCTTTATTGTTTAAATTGGCAATGGAGCTAATTAGTGATAAGTTGTTGTGGGGCGTCATTTTGAGCTTGGATTTATATTGGTTATTTGTCATGTTATGCGCGGGAACCAAATCACCTAGGTATCATGTTCTAACTTGAATGATCTTGTTGAACGTTTCTGAGGTTTTCTCTAAACCTAGAGGTCTGTGTTGGGAGGTTGGGCTTGGTGGAATTGATGGAAATTCCTGTCAAGTGTTGACTTTGGCGATTCTTTCTGTAATGTTATTCCATGTTTTTCTTATGGAAATGGCAACAATCACAAACTGGTGTTTAGTTCGTCTTTGAGGGGCTGTATTATATCACACAATTCCAGTAGTCAAGTAATGATGGCCTTATTGTTTCTGGATACCATTTCCACAGAGTTCGAGGTGTGGATATGAAGAATTTTTTTGCCTTTGTTGTAAGTTGTCACCCTTTCTCTGTCTTTATTTATTTCTTTTTTACTTCAATTTCTCGTCATGCCTTTGCTCCAAGGTGGCTTTTAGTATCTGCTTGTTAAGATTTGGTGTTACTTTATTGGCTTGTTCCTGACATATTTCGAACAGGACTTAAGCGATCCTCGAGATGCTGATGATGCTAGATATAACCTGGATGCTTGTGAAGTTGAAGGAAGGCACATTACTGTGGAATTTGCCAAGGGGGTAAGGAATTACTTCCCTTCACGGTTTATCTACATAAGATTTATTTTAGAATTTGTTATCTCGTTTGTAATTTATGATCAAAGGGAATGTTATACGTTGGTGCTGTAGTCTTGGGTTAATGCATATGTACTGTAATGAGTTCAGTCTTCATCTGAAAGTTCTTGCTCCGTGGACATATATTTGCATAATTGTTGGATCTTGCAGTTGCATATAGGGATTTTTCCATTTAATCTGTCAATTGGGCTTTTGTATGTCCTTAGTGCCTCAGCTCTAATCGCACACATTGTTCTCTCTAGCTTCTTTTAACTCTAGTATTTTTATAACATTAGTTCTGTTTTCAATGTATCTCTTCTGATTAGATAAAAAGATAGTCCTTTTCTAATCAAAACAGTCCCTTGAATACTGATTGAAGAGTACCTAGTTTAGTATTTAAATTTTGACTTGTTTTTTGGCTTCACTGTTGGCTTTTGTATCATCAACCTATCCTTTTTGTATATATGTAAAAAGTATAAATAAATTTAAATTAGATGATGATGGTCACTTATGTATACCTTTTTCTAATTTGCTTTTATTACTGTACTAACTGTTTTCTTAAATACTTTCTACATATTCATTCAATTTCTTCTGAACCCTGGGATTTCTGATTTCATAGCTATTGTTCTTTGACGTGTGTGAACAAATTTTGTTAGCGTTTGATTGCTTGCTAATTTTATTTTTTCATCTGATCTCTAATTAATCAGGGTCCTCGTGGTTCCTGGGAATACTCGAGTCGGGGTCCACCTACTGGACCTGGACGATGTTTTGACTGTGGCTTGATGGTCATTGGACCCGAGATTGCAAAACTGGGGATGGGAAGAACAAGTGTTTCCTTTGTGGGGAAAGAGGTCATATAGAAAAGAACTGTAATAACAGTCCCAAAAAGTTGAGGTAGGCCATGATGTAGTTTCCTAACTTCTGCTACATTGTGTTGATTTGCTCTTAACATGGTTATGGCTTTCTAAAGGATTTTAAGAGCATTAAATCATTGGTGTCAAATTGTCAATTTGAATTGTTCTAGCAGCAGACGTGGACGAAGTCTTTCATGTTCACCGGTCAGGTCACATTTTGCTAGTCGTCGCAGAAGAAGGGATCGAAGCTACAGCCGAGACCGCAGCTACAGGTTGGATTCTAATAGTCCCTAACAATGTACAGGAGGTATTTTGTTTGCTGTTATATTATAGGGTCAAGGCTGAGCTCATCCTCAATGTCAGGGGCGGATCTATAAAATTTGTTCAATGGAGACAAGAAAACAATATATTATCTTTTTACAGAAGAAAATATTATAATTTTATGATTAAAAAAACCCAAATTCATATATAAGCTTTTACAAATTATAAATTACAAATTATAATTGAGACAAAGTGTATGTTTGTTATTGACTTACTATATATGTGTTTAGTATTACAGGAGTAAAATCGTAAAATCAGTACTAATTTATTCTCTTTTATTTCTTAATTATAACTTTTTACATTCATTTAAAAATAATTTGTATACAGGGACAATACTTTTTTTTTTATGGGAGCAATTATTTTTTTTATCAAATATGTTTAAGTAAAAATAATTATCTTATGGGTAGAGCTGGGCAAACAGTTTGAGCCCGCGGGCCACCTGCGAAATCCACAACCTGCATGCTATACAGATTTTGTTTTTTAGAGCACGTATAAATTGTGGGCTTTTTAACCTAGTCTATTTACACACGGATTAAGCGGGTTTTATCTGTTGGTCTCACGGACTTTTTATAATTTAATATGAAAATATAGAATACTAATAAGTAAGGGATATAGACTGAGTAAAAATAAAATTAAAAATATATATAGAATTTAAGTAATTTATATATGGCTTAATGGTTGATGAATGAGGATAAAATATTTTGATTTGGTGTAAAATTATAGATTAAATAAACATGATGTAAAAAAATATGTTTTAGATGATTTAAGATGAAAATTATGTTACCATTTTGGATAAATAAATTTTTTTATCAAACATTTTATAGTTATTTTTTAAAATGGATCAAATTTTATATTTTAAAATTTAATTTATTTTTTTAATTATTTTTGTCTAATATGAATTGGCCCCCTAAACCTGCAGGCTATACAAGGTGAATGCAAACTAGCTAAAATTGAACCCTTTTAAAATGCGAACTTTGTGTATTTTGGGATTTGCAAACTTCACAGGGAACTTACCCACATCCCAACTCTACGTATGGGGCAATTGCCCATAATACTTAACCTGCACCCGACCTGCTCAATGTCATCTTTAAATAGCTTCAAAAACCGAGAAATGAACGGAGGTTGAAGAACTGCAAACTATCACACTCACAAGCACTAAAAAGTAATTAAGAAGCAATGATTGAACTGAAGAAAGAGCAAGTGAGATTGTGAATCTTCAATGACAAGTACGTCGTTAATCATCGTTCAATGCCAACTGTAACTGACAGCTTATTATTATTCACAAGCCTTCAGAATTATACATCGATTGCGCCCGTGAGCAATTTCCTTTAGCATAGCATATTTACTACAAAGTACAAATATAATAGAAAATGCATGGCCCGTGTTTCAGATCTCTAAATTCCTCAATTGACTTTGATTTAATGGACTCACCTTCCGCATCTTAAAAGCATGCGTTTGAATATTCTAACCCCTCTTTTTAGTAATATAGCCTTTAGGGTGTGTTTATTTAAAAAAAAATGTATAAGTTATATTTTATATTTTATTTTAATTCAAAAAAATTATCTTAATTTATTTTTATTTTTTTCACTCTATCGAACGGACCTTAATCCAACATTGCAACTATCTTAAGCTGTGGATGGAGGAATTTGCAGAGGGACAAAGATGTTGAAGGTGACCCGTGACACCTTAACTAATTAAAGTAACATCTTATGTAAACCAAATATAATTAAATGAACAGGAGCGGCATGCATATTCGTACAATGATTTTTGGCCACGGTTTGTCATTGAATATGAGCGATTCGATGGATGAAAGGAAAAGGGTTTGTAAACTGTATACCCCACGTGAGTGGATTGGGATTCAACTTCGTCATAGTATCCTTAACCTTTGTCATATGTTAAAATATTTTAGTTCAATTCGATTATGAGTTATATCATATCCTATAACGAAATTTAAATGTATTTCTAATTCTTTGTGTTTCGGTGTTATTTTTTAATCAAAACTATCGTGACTCAATCCAATTTATCACACAAATGGTTCTCTTAAAGATAAAGAGGATCGTGGTTTATGTTTCATAAGTAAGAAGCTTTCTAATACATAATATTCTTTAGAAGGGTAAGTATAGAGCATACTTGCATATCTGAAGAGGAGATCAAACATTATATTAGGTTTTCAAAGTGAAAAGAGAAACTTAGAGAGAACTCATGTGATTATACAAACACAGGTTTTATTCGATGGATATAATTGAGACTCTCCATGGTATATATCGAGAGGAGGATACTTGATAATATTATGGCTTACATTAGTGTTTGGCATGATTAAAGCACACTATTAACACAGCGTCTATCATGATTAAAACACATTATATTATTACAACTTTTATTAAAACAAATCATATTTTAAGGACATACAGGAATATGAAAAAAGACTTTATTATAGTAATTTCTAACAAACTCTATTCAAGATGAATCTTATAGTAAATTCTGACTAGCCATAAAGTTGAGTTGATGATGTTACTTTTCTGAGATGATACTTCTATGCTCAGGATGCCACGAAGGACATCTAATCTGTATAGATGAAAGTGAAACTCCTCAAAATTCAAAATACATTTTAATCAATAAAAGAATATATGTAAAAGAAGTATATAAAGGAATAGAATAAAAACAAAAAAAAAATGTCATTTAAATAATTTACACATTTCATTATTAATTTAATTTGTTGGTTTATATAAATCAATGTGGCACCTCTGTTATATTTATAATAGATATAAAATGGAATTTTGCAGTGAAAAATTAATCTGTATAACTAAAAATTATAAAGATTAAATGTGAGTTATTAAAATCAAAAAGACGAGTCTCGTATAACTTTTTTTGTTGCATAGAATCACAAACAAATTAAATTAAAGTATAGAAACCAAAAATGTAATAAAGTTATTAGGAGAAAATATCCCCCTCCCTTGAAGTTCACGATCAAATGAAAATTAACCCACTCATCTGTGGACCTTTGTGTGTGGCCTTACCAAATACTCCGTAGTAGTTTGTCTCGTTTTCAATTATAGTCATACTTCTAATAAATACTATCATAGCGATTGGCTGTAAGAGTCACATACAGCTAATTTTGTAACGTATTGCCAAACAAAGAAAAAGAAATACGCTAATCACGCTTAATTCTTATTCAACGTAACTTAAATAATGGTTGGACCCCATATGGGGCAAAATCGCCTTACAATAATCCAAATCAAAATAGGACTAGTCCACGTACACTTTGAGAAGCAGAACAAAGCCAAACAAATAGACATCAACATGAACATATAATTCAGCTTATTGTTGAACTAAAAATTCAAGACAGGCTGTTGTTCTACGAAAGAAATTGAAGGATAAAACGAAAGAGTGCCATGCGTGAAGTCCAAACCTACATTGAAGGCTCAGCACTAACAACGAAGGTAGTTAAGCTTTGATAATGCACAAACACACCACATGTAATAATACAATACTTTTATATTATATGCTTTTCAGGCTTGTCCATAGTCACTTGAGAGACAATGTTATTTATGATGTCTTGGTTCATATTTTGTTTTATTTATAAATTATAATAAAATTGTGTTAAGCATTAGGACTGATTTTAAGTAACTTGAGTGACATGGAGTTGACATGCGTGGACCATGGATCGAGAGAGGAAGAGTACAATAGTTAATTGCTACTTCTTTATTAACTAAAAATAGTTTAATAGGTATAGTTAAACAAATTACGTTGTGATTTGTAAACCACCTGGCATAGTATAGGTGTAATATGTATAGGTGATGTGTTTTAATAATGTAACCAAACATTGTAAAAAACAATAATGTAACCAAACATAAGAAGGATTCTAAGGTGTGTGAATAAATATAGACCGTAAGGTATTTATGCCAATTGTGAATAAATATAGACCGATGTAGATAACAGTTTTTTTCCATAAAATTAAGTCCGTCTAAATTTAAAGGGTATTAACTTAAGTGACGCATATTTGAATTTATTTAAATAAGGTTAATTTATAATTTAAGTTTTGGTTAAATTATGGGATTTTTTGGCTGAGAAGTAAATATTAATCTTTTGAAATACTAAGATCTATTTATACATAAAAAATTATTTAAAATAATTTTATAATATCATAGTTATTTTTTACTCAATCAAATTTACTTCTCTCAAAATTTCAAAAGATCATCCAAAAACTAATTAAGCAAACATGACTGTTGAAAGTAGTTTTCGTTGTTCATATTTGACATTTATTTTATATAAATCCCTTTTTTCTAAGACATTCATATAAGTCCCTTTACGTTATCATTAAAATTTAGTCCCTATGTGTTATCATTGAAATACAAATTAGTGCTTATATGTAGAAACTATATTGTATTTTAACAATAACATGCATGTAAGGATCTATCTAAAATAAAGGATAAATGTGAAGAATAAAAACTATTTTAAGATTTTTTTTGACACGGCCATATATACTTTAATGTCAGGAATAGGCATGGTAATGGGGCGGGTCGGGGGTAGTTTTTACTTATACCACCCCCGCCCCCGCCCCTCAAAACCACCCCCGTTCCCGCCCCCGAAAATCGATGGAGCTAAAAAAATTGTCCCTGCCCCGTCCTTGATGGGGGTCAATTTTTCCCTCCTCGCCCCACTCCCAAACACTTAAAAATTGCTATTAAAAAAATTAATTTTAAACAACAATCATAACATAAAATTTGATCGCGCTAAGTCTCAAATGTATGTAATTACAATAAAATTTCAACATTAGATGTTTATTGTTGGAAAATAAAATTAGCTATACTCCTAATTCTTGAATAAAATTAAGTCTTTATCCCAAAGTATTCCACATATATAAAGGTATTTTTGTAAATAATTAAATATAATATGGCAGGGGCGGGGGCGGGACGATTATCAGCATTACCAAAACCGCTCCCGCCCCCGAATTCAACAAGTGGGGAAAAATCAAACCCGAATCCAAAATCGGTCAACTCGTTTTTTCTCCATTGACATCGGAGCGTGTTCGGATAGATGCCCACGGATGCGAGTCAAGTTGTCATGCCTAATCAGGAAACAAAAATAATATTGTGCCTAAAATTATACTATCCCATTTTCTACTAGGATAATGAATAATTGGGTCAGTCAATGGCTCCATAAGTGATGTGTTGGGCGGGAAATTACGACGAGAAATAGCATTGGACCGCTGTTGCGAGAATCAAGCTCCCGTTCATTATTCAACAATAGGTGTAAGTGTAACTCTTTTTAATACTTAAAACTACATTTCAATATTACCAATTTAGTGAAATTTTAAAATGGTATAGAATTCTATAAGAAGCTGTAAGTTTCATCCATAATTATATATTAACTTTACTTTTTATTTATTTATAAAGTTATCAGCGTCAAGAATGACTTAAATATAGTGTTCGTATTTTATTAATATTAATATTACTAAGTTCAGCAGTTAAGTTCAAGTTTAAACGAAACCAATCATTAGAATAGTAAAAACATAAATATGTGGAAAATAATATTTTTTACATCATTTATTATATATATTTAAAATCAATTTATAAAATAAAACATAAAATAAAAATCAATTCATTGAATCAGTATAGTAGTGTGCACTGTGGGTACTGCAGTCTGCAACTGAGGGAAGCCGTTGTGTAGCTGCAGTTGAACTGGCAAGCAATTATCCACCAATCAAATGCTGACTTTTTCATCTTAACTTATATAATTGTTTTATTTGTCTCCATTAATATTTCTCTTTTTATATTTTTTATTTGTAAAATTTGTTACGAAAATATGCAGTAAGAAATACATTATATTTGTTTTCATATTTATTATGCATGATTACAATATGCTTTTATCCATCCCATCATTAAATTTATATTACATTTCGTTTCTTTTACAAACACTTAATGATTTTTGCATATTATTTGCATTCTTTGTTTATTAAAAAATTATTACTTTCTTATATTGTTTTGGTACAGGTTCATTTCATAACGTATATGACAAAGAAAACTTCTGTTTTTTGGGAAAATGGTAAAAAAAGAAAGTAAGAAAGTACCAGTATATTTAATAACCTACATATCAAGGTGCCCTTCACACTAGCTATTCATCCACATAACTGTTAACATCAAACATTGATTAATGTTTTATAACACAGTTAAATCTTTTTTTCTTGGTTCCTTTGCTCACATTACAAGATTTGAAGCCACAACAACCAAATAAAGTCAGAAAAGGAAACTACTCCTAAGATCCATTGAAACTTTGAGAACCACTTATTATTCATGAACAGAACATTAGTACATCTTTATTACAAAACAACCACACTAACGATATATTTGTCTACATATAAACCAAAAATACTAGTATTAAATAAATAAAATACTCCAATAAACATTTCTCTTTAAATAATTAAGTGAATTATTAGATCGGATCGCACAAAACCATTCTTAAATATCAATTTCTTATAGTGTGTACAACCCCAAATGATATATTTTAATCGAGGCTAGCTAAAAAACTTCACAGGTTGGAGTTGGGACATGTGATCCCCATATAGATAAACTGCAGAAGATCACAAGATTCATTTTCCCTCCCTATTCACAGTTGGGTCACATATACAGAACCTGTTCTGTTCTGTTCCCACGCAATATTTGCGCCAATTTCTGCACACTTCTCTTACTTGTCCTCATTTGTTTTCTTTACCAGTACTACTTACCACACTTTTGGATTTTGGTTTACAAATGAAATTATTATGACGCGCGTTTTAATATAAACTTAATAGATAAAAATAATAATTATAATTATAATTTTTTTGATAGAATAACTTTTACATCAAAAATAATTTTACATCAAATTTCTAAACATGCATTTATTAGTATTTTTCCAACAGGCCCTCTGTTTTCACTTTTGGCAATGTGGCTTGCCCTATGTTTCTAAACATCAAATTTTACGTCATAGTTCCCTCACGTGAATTACCCTCTCAAGCCACTGCACATTGCTGACACAGTATTCCAATTTTCGATAAAAAGAAAATTTAATTTCCAACAAATTATTATCATCATCATGTGACGATATGATCGATATTTTTTCTCTCATAGTTCTTTCATATTAAAGGTTAAATAACTGAGACTTATTCATAATTAGTAAAAAGTAAGTATAGATGTAAACACAAAATTATGCTAAATTTTAAAGTAAAATTATTTTTAATATTATACTGTAAAATGTCAATAACATGAATAAACAAAAACTCTTGTGATAATAAAATATGGATCAACTTGTATAAAATTGTTCTGGTTTAGTCATCCGTTTTAAATTCGAATTTTTAGTATGTACAATATTATATGTTCGATAAAAAATTTCAATCTATAATAATTTTATTTGAGTCAAATAAAATTATATTTTTAAATATGATAATTTGTAAAAAAAAAATGAACACTTAAATATATAATTTTTCTGAACTTTTATCCTTAACTTTTACAAAAAGTTATTTACTCTAATTCCTTCTCTGCTCAATTTTTGTTAAGATTAATCTGAATAATCAGTGGTGTATAATATTCAGATTTGGTGGGATTTTCCAAGTTATATATAGGCTGCAAGTTGAGCTTCCAAACAAAGAACACCCCTATACCTACCTCAGAAACATAGAAAAAGGTTTTTCAGTGTTTTTCACGGACTGGTATAAGCTCCATCCATGTCTCACTGAGGAGATTCCTTTCCTTCCTTCTTCGTTTATTACTTGCTTTTGTCTCTGTACCAAAAGCAAGCAACCCCATTTAATAGGCCATTCCTTCTTCCATCACGGGCCACTAAATTCCAACACGTTAACATTTTTATAAGATGCATGAATGTTATATGATACATAATAATATATCTAGCCACATTCATTCATATTATAACAACATATAGACTTTTTTCTTTTTTATAAATATTAGTCAATAGTAATCGATAGTATTGTTAATTTTTGTTAGCACGAATATTCAAATCTACTATCTCCTTCCTTCGTAAGGACTCTAACTATCTATATAACAACATATAGGTAGTTAGAGTTAAGAGTTAGATACAACATTTTGCTCTCAAGGCCACAACAATGGCCAACAAAGTCCATGTTTTGTTGTGTGTCCTTGTGACAACGTTGTTGAGTTGTGATGTTGTTGTTGTTGTTTGGGGCCAGACATTCGCTTGTGATGTTGGGAAGAGCCTTGCAGTGGCGGGTTATGGTTTCTGTGACAAGTCTTTGGGGGTGGAAGCCAGGGTGAAAGACCTTGTTGGGAGGTTGACATTGCAAGAGAAGATAGGGAACTTGGTGAACTCAGCTGCGGATGTGAGTAGGCTTGGGATTCCAAAGTATGAATGGTGGTCAGAAGCACTTCATGGAGTGTCCAACGTTGGCCCCGGGACGCGATTCTCCAACGTGATTCCTGGTGCAACCAGCTTTCCCATGCCTATTCTCACTGCTGCTTCTTTCAATACTTCGTTGTTTGAAATCATTGGAAGGGTGAGGCTTCTCTTGTTGTTGCTGTTGTTTTTCGTGTGTGGCTATTTATTTCTTTACTAAACATGTGGAAGCTCTTTGATTCTGTTTGATGTTTTTTTTCTAATGCATTCACATTTCACAATGCAGTTTGTTAGTGATTCAATGAAGCCAGAATAAAACAGTAATGATCTTTTTAACACACCAATTTTTTTCCTAACACTTTTGCAATACTCCTCATTTTTCTCTTCCTATCATATCACTTATCATTCCTAAGTTTTTTTTTTCTCTCTCTTTTATCTGTGTGAACTAGCATTTTGAGTGTCTAAAATTCATTTTTGCAAATAAGAAGGGACAAAAGTTAGATACAGTTCATTAAATGTTTTTTGTGTTATTCTTCAATTTGAATTGGAGTTTATCAAAAGCACTGTTATGAATGACATCTTTTGTACAAAACAAAAACAAACAAACTAGTAAATGCATAATTTTGTATGACATTTTTTCTTATGCAATGAGGCGGAAACTATTGATTATTGGTTAAGATAAGAAGGTGGGATAGTAAAAGGCATTGTTGATTAATGCTTTTGGTCGGAAATCTTTTGGGTACAAATTTTGGTAGTTGAATAATAATAAAATCAAACAAAAAAGCAGGTAGTCCTTAGAGGGAATCTGCAGAATTTCAAACCAGAAATTCTGAGGTTCTTGCTAATGTTTTGAAGCGAAAGTATATAAAAGAGAGTGCTTTATGTTAATTAATTACCAGTGGCTAAATTTAAAAAATTAATCAAACACTCAATTCTCAGATGGTGTGCATTTAAATTGAATTAAAATGTAGAGTTCATGATGTTTGAAAACATCAAGCACCATAGCATAAAAAAAAGAGTCTAAACTTTGAAGTGATGTTGACGGCTATTTTTGCAGGTGGTTTCAACGGAAGCAAGGGCAATGTACAATGTTGGCCTTGCTGGTTTGACATATTGGTCACCAAACATTAACATATTCAGAGATCCAAGATGGGGAAGAGGTCTTGAAACGCCAGGGGAAGACCCTGTGCTCACTAGCAAATATGCAGCAGGCTATGTCAAAGGTCTTCAACAAACTGATGGTGGAGACCCCAACAAGCTCAAGGTTGCAGCTTGTTGCAAACACTATACAGCCTATGATGTGGATAATTGGAAAGGAATTCAGCGTTACACCTTCAATGCCGTGGTAATAATAATGATAACAATAATCTACAATTGGTCTAATGAAAACTCCATGTGCAAGTTCTTAAGGATGGGATGGAAGAGAATCATTTTCATGGTTTTTATGTTTTTGCTTTGTTGATTTTGTTAAGGTAACTAAGCAAGATTTGGAGGACACATTCCAACCACCGTTCAAGAGCTGTGTCATTGATGGCAATGTTGCCAGTGTCATGTGTTCCTACAACAAGGTTAATGGAAAGCCAACTTGTGCAGACCCTGACCTCCTTAAGGGTGTTGTCCGTGGCGATTGGAAACTAAATGGGTACCTTTCTAAATCTTCTTCTCTCTCTCATTTTTTTTGTCACTTCTGAAATATTTCTTGTCCCTTAAGAAATAAATGCACTAGTAGATGTATAATTGTAACTCTACAGTGTAGTTAATGAAGATATTTTGGTTGTATAATATTATTTTATCATGGAATTTAGTATAATCAATTGTTTACTTAAGATGAATACTTCATCTTATACGACAAACAAAATGAAGCAGAAGGAATATATAATGATGTTTAATTGTTTATTTGTCCACCCTTTGTTGTCAATGTTGTCTTTACAATAATATGAATATATGGACTACGCAGGTATATAGTTTCTGACTGTGACTCGGTAGAAGTGCTTTACAAAGATCAGCACTACACCAAGACTCCTGAAGAAGCTGCAGCCATATCCATTCTGGCAGGTAAAAAGACTACATAATCATTACCACATATTCAAAGACAAATGTTGAATTGCCTATTAATTGTAACATTGTTACTGGAAAAAGTCTTCGATTTTGGATTCATTTGAGTTTCATTTACTACTGCTATGTGTTACATTGAGTTTCTCGCGTTATTGCTTCTGACAAGGTATATGGTTGGTTTAGTGGTAGTGTGAAATTCTTTAGAGTGATTTTTATCAATTTACATAAGCAATCCCTTACTTATCTTTGCTATATACAAATTTTGCTTTGGCAGGTTTGGATTTGAACTGTGGAAGATTTCTTGGCCAATACACAGAAGGTGCTGTCAAGCAAGGGCTTATAGATGAAGCATCCATTAACAATGCTGTCACCAACAACTTCGCCACATTGATGCGTCTAGGATTCTTTGATGGTGATCCAAGAAAGCAACCTTATGGAAACCTTGGTCCAAAAGATGTCTGCACTCCAGAAAACCAGGAACTTGCCCGAGAAGCTGCAAGGCAAGGGATTGTGTTGCTGAAAAATAGTCCAGCATCACTGCCTCTCAATGCCAAAGCCATTAAATCGTTGGCAGTTATTGGACCCAATGCTAATGCTACTAGGGTCATGATTGGAAACTATGAAGGTATCAAAATTCCAACTTTATGCATACCACTCATCCATAAGGATATCAACTAGGGAAAGGGGTCAAATTTAGTCATTTATTATTAAGTACTTTTATTTTGAAGCACCATACTTTAACACAAGTAAATTCTCAATTTACCATTGTCTAATTATAAAAGAAGTGTGATTCTCTTTTAAGTAAGGTCTCATATTCAAGTCTTGAGAATGAAAAAGATAAATACGAGTGTCTTACACAAAAAAGGAAAAAGTAAATTATCCATTTGGTATTCAGAAGACTATTATTACATCCCTTTGGTTCTTGAGGAACAATCTTTTTTAGGTAAAAATATTCAAGTTTATAGAGTGAGACCAATATGATTTTATTTGATGAAAATACTGAGACTAAATTGAGGGGTTTACTCACAAAACAACTATAGGCAAAATGGATCAAATTGTTTGATGTCATAAGTTCAAGACTTGTTATCTCCCCTTTTAGCTTAAAATCTCATTTAACAAACTCCAAAAAATTTGCAGGCATCCCATGTAAGTATATATCACCCTTGCAAGGCCTAACAGCCTTTGTTCCAACAAGCTATGCTGCTGGCTGTCTTGATGTGCGCTGCCCCAATCCAGTACTAGATGATGCCAAAAAGATTGCTGCCTCTGCTGATGCCACGGTGATTGTAGTCGGTGCAAGTCTAGCAATTGAGGCGGAAAGTCTAGACAGAGTCAACATTCTTCTTCCAGGACAGCAACAACTTCTAGTCTCTGAAGTTGCAAATGCATCCAAGGGACCTGTGATTCTTGTCATAATGTCTGGAGGAGGCATGGATGTGTCCTTTGCTAAAAATAACAATAAAATCACAAGCATTTTGTGGGTTGGCTACCCCGGAGAAGCCGGTGGAGCTGCCATAGCTGATGTGATCTTTGGGTTTCACAATCCAAGTAAGTCACTCATATGCAGTGATTGGATAAACTTATTCATAAGCACTTATAGGAGAGAGAAAAATAAGAAGATAAAATACATTGAGCTTCATTATAAGCTAAAATCAATGTATGCATCTTAGCTTTTAAAGAAGTTAAATGAAAACAAAAATTATAAAAGTTAAGTGCATAAGTTGATTTTAACTTATGCGATAAGTTTACTTAATACATTTTGACTTTCTGATTCTCGTCTACTATAAATGTTTACCGAGAAGTTTATCCAAACAAAGTTGAATCATGTTTCAGTCTCACGGTCTCTTCTCATAGCACACAATTTTCATTCCAATTATGACACAAGTTTGACACTCATGGATGGTTTTCTGATTTAGGTGGAAGGCTACCTATGACATGGTATCCACAATCATATGTAGACAAAGTGCCAATGACCAACATGAACATGAGGCCAGATCCTGCCACAGGTTACCCTGGTAGAACATACAGGTTTTACAAAGGGGAAACTGTTTTCGCATTTGGAGATGGATTAAGCTACTCCAGTATCGTGCATAAGTTAGTTAAAGCGCCTCAATTGGTGTCAGTTCAACTAGCTGAGGATCATGTGTGCCGTTCCTCGGAATGCAAGTCACTTGATGTTGTTGGTGAACATTGTCAAAACTTGGTGTTTGATATTCACCTTAGGATCAAGAACAAGGGGAAAATGAGCAGTGCTCATACAGTATTTTTGTTCTCTACTCCTCCTGCAGTGCACAATGCACCACAGAAACACTTGCTGGGTTTTGAGAAAGTTCACCTGATAGGAAAATCAGAAGCACTGGTTAGTTTCAAAGTAGATGTTTGTAAAGATTTGAGTATAGTTGATGAACTTGGCAACAGAAAAGTTGCCTTAGGACAGCATCTGCTTCATGTGGGGGACTTGAAGCATCCTTTGAGTGTGATGATTTGAAACAAGCCGTCAAATCTTCAGCATTCAGTCTTTTCTTTTTTTCCTCGTTTGTTTCCTTGTTAAAAAAATTTAAAGGAAACCAATTTTAAATGAGATCAGAAATAATTCGAGGTAATTGTAACAAATTCTCTGATTTCTTCTTATTCAAATAAAAAAATGAAATCAAAATCAAGTTTTTAAGTAAGGCCACCATAGTTTGTTTTAATATTACGGTATTTGTTACGCTATTCAAGTGTTAGATACTAATTCTCGTTTAAATCATATGGCAGAAAATCCTTAAACACAAGGCACAAACATGCATTCCATTTCTTTTTTTTGATAATATAAATCACATAAAATGAGTCCCTTCTTATGATTTCCAACCTCAAGGATCGCCGTGATTTCACGGTTGAATTCAATATTAAACAAATCAAACTCATTTTTTTTCAGCATTGTTATATTCAGTAAAATATACATGTGATGTAGAAAGGAAAAAAAAATCCATTTATCACATTGACATTAAAAAATCCATTTATCACATTGTCATTGGTTCAACTATTATATAATGTGTGACTTGAAAGATATGTTAATCTATGTTTAAGAAATAAAATGACAATAACAACCGTGACTAAGTTTAAAAATTCAGATAAAACAAATAGAAATTTCAAGAAACTATTCAATATTTTTTTTAGTTCAAGTGACTCGTGACAAAATGTTTAACCATTTGGGAGAAGAAGAAAAAGGGTGATTTACCCAGAATTAATGAAAAGATAGTATAAAAGGATTTAAAATTAATTTGTTGGTGGTAGACACGAGTGTTGTTGCTGCTACAGATGGAGAAGGGTAGAACCGTGGTGGTGTCCGCTCTGCAGTTTGCTTGCACCGATGATGTCTCAACAAATGTCGCCACCGCCGAGAGGTAACAGTTTCACATCTTCCTTTATTTTCCCACTTTCAATTTCAATTCATTTCGAATTCCTTTATTGTCACAAGTTTATCAGCTGCCCAGGTTATAAAGATTTCATTTTTCGCTCTTGCTTGCACTGAATATCGCTCACATTCAGAGGAAACATATTACAATGGAATTTCATGTAACAATTTTCAATTAGGGTTAGCACACAGAGATAACCCTGACCGTGGTTAAATCAAAGTTTGCAGCTTGGGAAATTGGTGTCATGTTTGTACAAGTTTCTTTTAATTACTAATGGGCTTGATCCCTTGTTTTGTTTTTTATATGTTGAAGATTTTTTTTCTATCGTCAAATGTTAACTTATTAGTTTTTGTTAGTAGGGGATCAAACCTATGACCTTTAAGGGTGTGTTTGATTTATATTTGAGAAAACTGTTTTTAGTTTTCAAAATGTAACTAAACAAGGTTGTTCAGACAAACTGGTGGAGGGCAGTGCAAGGTACAAAGCAGAGTGTGGAATTGAGGGAGAGGTTAAACAAGATGAAAACAGAAGAAAAAGATGAGAAAACATCTCTCAGCTGTTTCTGTTTTTTGGTTTTTTAAAACATGTTTTGTAAATAATATTTGGATGAAAAATTAATTACTGAGTGGTGTGGAATTGTTTTAGAAAACAATTTTTAAAACCAAAAGGTGAGAAGGGAATCAAGCAGGCCCTAATTCAGTTGTGCACTGGATTCTGTTTCTGCTTCTAACTAAAACTCTTTGAGCTTCACCTTTTCTTCCCTAATTACTGGTTAAGTATATAAGAGATAATTTGTAGATTAATCAATGTCAGAAATGAAATTTCTATGCATGTTATGTGATGCTTTTGACTCTTGTGCAGGCTAGTTAGAGCTGCACATAAGCAAGGTGCAAACATCGTTCTCATTCAGGTCTGCATATTTAAAACCTGGGATGCCCTTCCTACTTGTGTTACATATCAATTATAGAATATCTAATTCCATACAATCTTTTGTTCACTTCTTTAATTGTTTGGTAACATTAAGTTTTAGTAGGGTATGTGCACAAATGGATTGTAAGTGTATTTTTCATTCATTGGGTTTCAAAACTTTATGATTATCTGTTCACCACTTCAACTAAAAATGATCTTGTTTTAAGCAAAATGTGGAGGAGCAACCTCCAACATAGCAATGCAAATATTGAGGTTGTGGTTGTGGATTAGAAGCATATATCTGGTTTGGTTATCCATTTACTTGAAGACGACTTCCCTTGATTTATAATTCACTGAGTAGCATGAATAATACAATACTATATTACAAATCTTAGCAGGTTATGATCAAAGGACTTTGACTTGAGTCAAACTAAGTGATATGCTAGATGAAAAATCTAGTGAGACTATGAGAGATTCTGTTAGACAGGGAGAACAATTGTTCTTCTGAAATGTGCTTGTGTAAATGAAATTTTGATTAGATTTGAATAAATTACTGTTTACTTCTGCATTATTTATTAATCTTATATGCATTTAG
Organism: Glycine tomentella; assembly: GCA_007407185.1. Classification (NCBI taxonomy): domain Eukaryota; kingdom Viridiplantae; phylum Streptophyta; class Magnoliopsida; order Fabales; family Fabaceae; genus Glycine; species Glycine tomentella. Next base: position 403,814 of record PYAF01004834.1, on the reverse strand, counting down.
TTACACTAAATATTTAGCATTGACTTCTTAATAATGCTCATGATTCTTGACTGTAATTGCTGATATTGACAGAAATGTTTGTGCTGGAATTTTATTTATCTTTGAAACTACTGACTGAAAGGGATTTTTATGACTTTTGATGTTCATATGAAAAAAGAAGGAAAAAAAAAGATTAATTATCCTATCGTTGTGGAGATAGTAATTTTACTGGACTTGTTAATTCTGACAGAAAACTCTGATGGGTTGTTTTGTTTGAATCATATTTAATGATTTATGACTAATTTCAGGAACTCTTTGAAGGTTATTACTTCTGTCAGGCACAAAGAGAGGATTTCATTCAAAGAGCTAAGCCATATAAGGACCACCCCACAATCCTCAGGTAAAATAATTGAAAAGTGGCTTCTGGGATCTACTTCTTCAGTCACTTCTTGCATGCTTTTCAATGGACTGGAACCATATAAGGGTGCTGTTTAAGGGGCAGAGAAACAAATATTGGCTTTGTCTTTTATGCGCATCATCCTGTAGTGAATCTTATTCTTGTTTCAATGTTCATAATGTAGGATGCAGAAACTTGCAAAAGAGTTAGGTGTAGTCATACCAGTTAGCTTCTTTGAGGAGGCAAACAATGCACATTATAACTCAATAGCCATAATTGATGCTGATGGAACTGATCTTGGGATTTATAGAAAGTCCCATATTCCAGATGGACCAGGTATGCAATTATCATGTCATTTATGTGTCATTTAGTATGTGTACATCCTAACTCGTCAAACAAATTCCCCTACAGGTTACGAGGAAAAGTTCTATTTTAATCCAGGTGACACTGGATTCAAGGTAGGTGCTTAAGGTAGGCTTAGTTGATAATTTGATATTCACTGCTTCGAATGACCTTGGTTTTATAGTTATTTCTTATGACTAGTGAACATCATATAACATTGAGGCATTTGCTGAACAGGTTTTCCAGACTAAATTTTCAAAAATTGGAGTTGGTAAGAACTTTTAATTACTATAACTGTATGGATTATTTTCGTTTTTGCCTGTACTCTAATCTTTATTTATTGTGGTTGTATCAAGATCTTTAGACAGACAGAAAAATGTTGAATCTATAAAAACACATTTTCCCAATTTTGACTTTAGCTTTGTTAAAGCAACCATACACATTTTGGAAGCTGCATTTTTCATCTTTCTTCCAGATAGGAAACTGAAGCTAACAAAAAAAAATATATTTTAATTAATTTTCATGTCAGCTATTTGCTGGGACCAGTGGTTTCCTGAGGCAGCCCGAGCAATGGTGCTTCAAGGTGCTGAGATTCTATTTTATCCCACTGCTATTGGGTCTGAACCTCAAGATGGAAGCATTGACTCTCGTGACCACTGGAAACGAGTAATGCAAGGACATGCTGGGGCTAATTTGGTAGGTTTTGTACACAATTTAGTAGTTATCCATCCACATATATTATCATTTATACTGTATGTCTATAAGTTGCATATCTTGCTATCTCTTTCTTATGTCTGTGTATGTATGCCATGCTCCCAGCTGTTTCTATTTCCTAATCTAGAACTCCTTTAGCATTAGTTTTTGGATTAAAAAAATCCAAGATATACTTTGCTAAAGTTTGTTTCAGAGGAAAGGGAAATTACCGTTTCGTCATCTTTTTTTTATAAATATGAAGGATTTAACCACTTGTGTCAACATTAATGCTTAAACTTCCCAACATATTTGATCAAAGAATTTTGGAAAATGCAGGTACCTCTTGTGGCATCAAATAGGATAGGAAAGGAGATAATTGAGACTGAGCATGGAAAAAGTGAGATAACATTCTATGGAAACTCCTTCATAGCAGGTAATTTGACTTAAGTGTTTCTTTTTTGGCACAGAATCACACTTTACTTGACCGGTGCAGTGAGGGAAAGCCTTTCATTAAAAGATGATATACTTTTTCCATATTCATATGATCATATCAACCTTTAGCCAATCTTTTCTTGCTGTTTAGCATTTTCACTTTCCAGTTCTTTTTTATATTTTAATGAATTTTTCTCTTCATTTGTCCATATACACTTGGAAAGATATAGCTGCAGGCATAAGTTGCGTTTCTATTTTTCTTCTCTATCAACATGCAGGACCTACTGGAGAAATCGTTTCAATTGCTGATGATAAAGACGAAGCTGTTCTTATTGCACAATTTGATTTGGACAAGATCAAATCCATGAGACATTGTTGGGGGGTATTCCGTGATAGGCGTCCAGATCTATATAAGGTGCTTTTAACATTAGATGGCATCAATCCCGTCCAGTGATAGATAAACGTTTTACCTTGTAATTGTTATAGAATGCTACCTGGAATGGTTTAAGCCTTTACAAACTTCCAGAGCAATTATTTACTCACCAAGAAGGCAAGAATAAGGGATAGCACAAATGTATTATCTGCTAATTTCATGAAATTTAATAAATGCTGTGGAATTAACATCAATCAGCAAAGTAATTTGATGTTTTGTATTGTACTTTAAGCATAAAAAATCATCTGAATCATTTGACACCATGTATGAACATTATATTTCATTTTATGCAATAGTTTTTAGAGGAGGAAAACATGTTACTTCTTCAGTTCTCCAAGCTTTCAATTCTCCAAGCCTTCAAGACGCTAAAAAGCTTACAAAGCCTTATGGACTAAGACCAGCCCATAATATATCTTAATTTTTGGATTTTTCTTCCTGCACCGTACATATTTCTTCATACACCCAGAAAAGACAATGAAGAATCGAAAATGCCCTTTTGTAAGAATCTTAAGAATTGTGAATTTGTAAGAACCTACGAATTACGGATCACTTTCCCCAAGCCAACCACGTCGCCCTGCAGCGGGGAGGGAGGAGAGGGGAGGACTATTTTTCGACCTCGTCGGTGCTGTCGATGGCAAGACTGAGGCGGGGATTGTGCTCGAGGACGGAGGGGGGGACACCGAGGGAGCTGACCTGCTCGTCTGCGCGGTTGGAGGTGGGGGAGAGGAGAGCTGGCGTCACAAAGGGAGGCGAAGGGAGTAAGAGCACCTACGGCAGCGGGAGCAGGCGTCGCAGAGGGAGGCGGAGATGGCGTGGAGGGAGGTGGCCTAGGAGTGGCTGCGATGGCAGGCAACGGATACGGATTGGCCAGTTCGTATGAACCTTGTGGAAGGGTATTTCTGACTTTTTATTGCTGAGTGTATGGGAAAATTGGTTGGTGTAGGAAGAAAATTCCTAATTTTTTCTTTAAGACTATTTTTCTATTAAGAAGTTGGCCTTGCCCATTCCATTGATCAACCCTCTTCATGGGTTATCCAACCAATTATGAACTAATTAACTCACTTCTATTTTTATAAATAAATTATTAAGTAAAAGTATTATTTAAAATAAAATTAATATTTTATCCAACGTTCCAAATAAATTTTAATAGCATTCTAAATCTATACGAATATTGAAACTAACAGCATGTAAAAACTAATTGAACAGTGATCAATAAATCAAATAAATGAATTAACCACACTTGGAATTATGAACAAAATAAGAAAACAACATTTAATTTTAATGGCATCAGAAATATGTCCAAAACCATTATGAATCTTCTTAACTGTTGAATAAACAACTCCACAGCTATGCAGTGATATTAGCTAATGATGAACTACTTGAATATTTTTGTTGTTCATAGGCATTGATCACATGTACCATTGTCAAGTAAATTTGTAAGAAGATTTTGTTATGCAATGGTTGAAATTAAATTTTCTAGTTAACTTATCTTTATATATTAAAATTGAATCATTTTTTAAAAGAGAGATGAATAATATATTATTGTATTTTATTTTATTATGTGAGATTATTTTTTCACTTCAAATCATATTTTTAGATAACCAAATTAATTATTTTTAAATTTTTCCATTTATGTTGGTGAAATTTTTTCTATAACTTATAACTGTTTATTCTCTTAAGTTAATAAAATTCATTTTTTCACATAAACATTTTCCTTTTTTTCAAATTTAAAATACTTATACGTTTAGATTAATTATTTTTATATCTATTTTTATAGTATATAATGTATAATCTTTTAAACGGAATTTAATCTTGAGAGCACTTTCTCATTAAAGAATGACAAATATGTTTTAAAATTATAACTTTTAATTGTTTT
>PYAF01004834.1:367509-388700 GCA_007407185.1 Glycine tomentella | reverse complement strand
AGATTAAAAAATAGGAGAATTAAAATTTTGGATTTAGAAAAATATAAAGACAAAAATTATATTTTAATTTATATATTGTTGCAATTTATTCTTTAAAGTTTTTTTTTAATTTAGAGGAGTTTTTTTTATAGGAAAACTTTAGAGGAGTTAAAACACTGGTTAATATGTTTTGATATATTATTTAATATTAGATAAATTTTATATATGATATATTTAAGATTTCAAATTCAAAGAGAGCAACGCACTTAAGCTAAATCTAAAAAATGTTTTTATTTGTTAATAATTTTAAGGGATAATGATTACCTAATAAATTACACTAGTATTATATTTATTTGACGAAATAAATTATATTATTATAGGAAATGGCTAAATATTTCTTATATTATTATGACATTTCTTTTTCATAGAAAACCTTATTCTCTCCATTGCCTGGATAGATGTGGCAAGAGGTGAGTGGAGATCGAATAAGTTTATTTATCCCATCTTCAACTTTTGTTAAGGAGGAGACAAGTTCAAATCCAGTTTAAGAAATGCAGACATAAAAAATTTAATTGAAATATTTATGCCTGATAAATAGTATTAAATTATTAGGAATGATTTTTCCTTTTTTTAAATCACCGTCCCATCGCAACTTCTTCCAATTTTCATAGAAGGTGTTATTTCCGGTTGTTATTTTCTTCTCTTTAATTGATTCATGTTCTCTTTTTCCTTCCTCTTGTAAATACTTTCTCATCACCACACGTTTTTATTTAGGTTAAATTAGTTTTTTTTAATCTAATTTATTATTTAATTTAATTCTTCAATTTTTAAATTTGATTTAATTTGATTTTTTAATTTTTTAAAATTGATTCCTTTTTTTTTAAATATGTATTTTATAATGATTTAAAATTTCTTAACGAAGACTTTAAACTGCCACAAAATACAATTTTTAATACCATTGTTAAAAAAATTAAAGAACTAAATTGAATTAAAAAATAAATTAGAAAACTAAAAATTAATTTAACATTTTATTTACCCTTTCTTTCACTTCAGTTAACAGGTTGATCTTACTGTTTAAGATTGAGATTTATAGGTCAGCGTAGGAATAAAAACTAAAAGGTCTTTTATTATTATTATTATTATTATTATATTTTTGAAGAACACAGAAAAACAGATTTGAAAATGTTATGATTTATGGCAAATAATTTGTAAATTACAAAATGGATATAAAATGTAAATTTCATGAAAGAAACATTATTCACAAAGAAATAATTTAATAATATTGTTGATACTAAAATTGTAAAATCTTTTAGAAATTAGAAGTCAGATAGAATTTGATTATTTCTTACAGGTAATAGTTTTAGTGATTAATTACCACATTTTAAAATAAATTTGAACAATTTAAAATATAATGAAATAATTATAGTTTTAATAGACTTGAGAAATAAAAGACATTAGACTGTAAGAATTTAAAATAAAATGGTCTAAACTGTAAAAATTCCTTAAAAAATTCCCAAAAAGTTAGATTCTTAAAAATAATTTTTAAAATATTTATATCGAATATAAGAATTTAACATTCTCAACTTTTAAAGAACATTCTCAACGATTCTTGGAAACTTTAAAGAATCTTCTACCAAATTAATGCCCCACGGAGTAATGTTAACAATTTCAATAACTCACTTTGAATGAAATAATTTTTCCAGAAATAAAATTAATTTTACTGAGACAAATATATAAAGTCAATTATGAGTTTTTGTCTAATAAAAAGTGTTTAAAAGACTAAATATTGATTTAATATTATAACCTTTATGATTAAATCAGTGACGTATTCCCCACCAGAATAATTTAAATTCGAAATCTAAACTGAGTTTTGTCGTAAAAAAAATAAATCATTTTTACATATTAACGCCAGAAGGGTGTAAATAAGTGGAATTGAAAAGTAATGATGTCATTATTACCTTAAAAAAATTACCACTAAGTAAATAAGTACTAAATATATATATTCATAGTGAATTTAATTTATAAACACAAAAAAGTAATGCAATAATATAAGATTTTATTATATTCATGTGTTCAATTTTTATCATATATGTAAAAAAAAAAAAAAATTAAATCAACGATAGTCAGGGAGATTAATCATCCAGTGAATTAAAAACATCTCATGATATGTAACTCACAATAAAAAGTAATGAATTTAATTTATAACATATATGTCTATTAAAGGTTCACCAGGGATAAGGATTTTTGTTCGAGAGCCAATTGGCTATTTTGGATTTGAATCGTCTGGAAAACTGATTCATAAGATTAATTTCTGTCAATGATGTCATCTTAAGGACTAACTAATTTTTGTATTAAGCTTCCTCCAATACCCACCTACCTTTCTTAGCTTATCAATTGTTCTCTACCTCTAAACGAAACTCAACCCCGTTTGCATCACAATAAAAAGCTCAATGTCAAAATCAACGAAGTTACTTTTTACTTTTACTATTAAGTATTAATCTATTAACTTTTCAAATCCAAGAAACATTAAAGCCAAATTTTTGGGAAAAAGTTTCTCAGGTATTGAACAGTGGAGTAATATTATATATTCTTCTACTATTTTCTCCTATAGATTATTCTCCTTTCTCATAAAAAAGTGTTGAATAAACAAGTAAAAATATTTAATATCTTTAAACATAAAATATATTTAATATGTTATATTTAAAAAAATATAAATATTAATGAAAAAAATTAAGAGAATTTAAAATGATTCTAAGAAAATGCTATATTATTTTATTATTTTTCTCTCTTTTTCAAACATCCTACTAATTCTTTTTTTTTTTCCTGAAAACATCCTAGTGATTCTCCTACACCTTATAAAAAACATTTTAAATGAAAAAGCAATGAATTTTAATTTTATTCAATACTTACTAATTACTATATACAAAGAAAATAAGAGAATTAATAAGGCAAAAAAAAAAATCTGATTATCAATGTATGTAGTGTTATTTATGGGCCTGTTTGGATAAGCTTCTCTAGAAGAACTTATAGAAGAAAAAAATAAGAGCAAAAAGATGAAATGAGCTTCTCCATAAGTAAAAATAAGTTCTCCATTAGTTAATCTGTAGAAGCTCACCAATGTGGATTCTCTAAAAGATGAGATGAAATCTACAAATTAGCTAATGGAGAATTACTTATGGAGAAGTTCATTTCATCTTTTTGCTCTTATTTTCTTCTTCTAGAAGTACTTCTAGAGAAACTAACATCCAAACAAGTCCATAGTTCCTAAAAGATTGAGAAAACTTGAGAAAATTCTTGAGAGTACAATTCATCTATCACATTAATTCCAAGTTTTTTTTTAATGTAATGTTGTGATTTAACATTTATTAGCATATATTTAAAGACTAAAATGATAACTAAATTTAGAAATTTAGATAAATATATAGTATTGAAATATCAAGGAATTGTTTAAAATTTTCTTAGTTTAGATTACTCATGTGATAATATCTAACACTTTTTGAGGAAATAAAAAGTGATTTAGCTGTAAGAGAATCTTATTCTAAAATCTAAATAGTAGTAATATTGTGTACTAGGAAAGAGAAACTTCAATGAGCTTACCTAAGCTGCGTAACCCAAAGCCGAAGTTTGCGTCATCATGCCAGGCCTAATTTTCCCTCGTTGTGACGACAAGGATCTTCACGTTACACCAAAACCGTAGATTCGTTGCTTTCGTCAAATCGTTGACTTCAAATACATCAACGGTCCTGAAACAACCGTTACCGCAGCAGATTACACTTCCAAAATATTTTGTTCGACGTTGGTAGACACGAGCGCGCCACGACAGCTCCTGCTTCCACTAACCCCTACAGTGGACCAAGTGCAAAAAGTCAAAACCACCCTTCGTTTCGACCGCTCTAAGCGCTGACCCAGGGGCACTAAAGAAATTTCCGAGGTATTCTTTTCGACCAAAAGTATGCATGCCCCGCCAGCATGTGACGCTTGTTCTCAGCAACTTGTCAATAAGGGCAATTTTGTCAGTTCCACAAATCCTCAAACATGATATTTTTTCTTAGCTAAAATGCATTTTTCGTTTTTCTTAAATATGCAATTGTAAGTTTTCTATTTTATAATTGAGATGTTTGAATTTTAATTTTTAAAAATTTTACAATTTTAATCTTCATATTTTTTTAATTAAAATATTTTATTTTTTAGCTTTTAAAAAATTGTAATTTTAATTTTTATGATTAATTTAAAAATTCATCTTTATATTTTATAAATGTTGATTGATATATGTTTATTTATTATTTATGTGATAAATATTTTTTAAAAATTATTTAATTATTAACAAATTTAATTTATTAAAAACAATTAAAAAATACAAAGTCTGAAAATAATAAAATAGACTAAAATAATATATTTTTTAAAAAGTGAAAGATAAAATATCTTAATTAAAAAATTAAAAATAAAATAGTAAAATTTTAAAAATAAAGATAAAATATCTTAATTAAAAAATAAAATTATGGATTTAAAAAATAAAAATGAAAATTATATATTTTTTTCAATCATCTTAATTAAATATTTTGATTCTGGGTAGACCAACTATAACACTCACATAAGACTACTCGGACACAATTTAACCTCGATATTTTTTGTAGCTTCGCGTTCATTTCGTACTCACCAAGAAAAAATTTCATAAAAAAAAGAAGAAAAAAACACTGAGGCGCCCCTACTTTATTTATTAGCGTTGCTTTATTACGTAACGAGTTTCTCTCTGTCTGGCTCGTGTTTCTCCCCCTCTTCTTCCCTTCGCCTCTTCTTCTGTCGTCAATATTTCGGTATTTCCTTTGTCTTTTCTTCCTCTTCTCATTCTTCGTTAGTTTTCAAGTCCTAAGGGTTTTGAGTGGTTTTCAGATCTGGAAGCTCTCTATACTTTCCATGGGTAAATGTTTTATTTGATCCAGCTTTCGTTTCTCTGCCTCAATATTGTGTTTCTGTAATCCAATTGCTCCGTGTTTCGTTGATTTTTCGTGTTCTTATAGCTTGTTCTTTATTATGTTTGTGTCGGTTGCTGGTGCTATGTTTAATGGTTTTTTTTTTTTGAGTTTTTTTGGGGGGGGGGGGGGTTCTTTGTGTGTGAAATGATACTCTTTTCTGTTTTTGGCTGGGGGGAATTTGACAGATTTAGTTTTAGGGGTTGCTCTCTCTGTTTGTTTGTGTTTTACTGGTTAATTCAGTAAAATTTCGGGAAATTATGATAATTTTCGATCTATTTGTGTTAATATTTTGCTTGTTGTCTTGTTTTCTGATGGGGGTATGGTGTAGGAAAACTGTTTATTCTTCCAGTTGATTGGTTTTCTCTGCATATTCCTTTTTAGTGTCTTCTTTAATCTAAGAGTCAAAACAATGTGTGAATTTGGTGCATTTTTTTAAATTATACTTGGATCTACTGCTCTGCATATCCACTTATTGCTGATTGACTTAACTCCATATAGTCATCATGTGTGCATATGGAATGCTAATGTTTTTATGAGCGTGATGTATTATAAACATATATACTGGTTATATATCTATCTTATTGTTAACTTACCCTGATTGAGTAATTGAAGCCTTGAAAGTATATAGCACAGTATGCTATGTTGGTTATTCTGCTCTAGATCAGAATTAATATTTTGCTTTTACTTCCTAGCCTTGAGGCTTGAATTGCTTGTTATGTTCTAATTATATGCAGGAGCAACTCTACATATCTCATATCTTTGACCTTCTCTTTGGAAAATTGGTTTCTGCTGGAAATATTGCAAATAAATTCATATACTGAAAGGGTTTTATGAATAGGGAGTTCAATACAACCAGAATCAGAATGGATCCGACCCCTATTGAATTGGCGAAGGTCAGAGAACTCCTTATGAATTATGATGTTTTCAGTTTCCTTTATTTTTCCTTGTTACAACTTACAAGCTTTATTTTATTTTAATTTTAATTTTATTTTTTTTTCCTCTTTGATTCTGTTTCTAGTCCAAGCTATATTTAATATTATCTTGTTAATAGATTTGAGGTTCTTTCTTCATGACATGAAAATTTGATCTTCCATATTCTGACCTTCCCTTTGTATTTTGTCTCTTAATATTTATTTTTCTGGTAACATACAGCAATTTTTTGATTTTCATTTTTTTCTTGATAATCAAAATTCCAATCTTTTTTTGGCTGAGAATGCTTATTACAACTTCATATCTTTGCAGACCTATCTTTCATAAATATTGCAGAAAAGTTAACTGATTACTGTACAGTGTGCACAGACAGCACAAAAGTAGTATGGAAACTTGTTTTTCATGTTGCAATACCTAGGTGTAGTTTAAAATTTATTTGAACCCTTGGAACAATTAGACCGAAATTTTTGCTGGAATATGATTTTTTTTTTTTTTGCTCAGCAAAATCTTGCTGGAATATGATACTTGTCATTTGTAGTTCTGTGTCAATATGTTTTGAAATTCTATGCTTTTTCTCACTAATACATTTGTACCGTCTCCCTTCTGATGTGTTATTTCATTAAATTGGATTTCTTTTTTCTGCTTAATTTAGGGGTGAGACGTGAAAACTTGATATTTCTTTTTTTTTTAATCATGTGAACCCTCAATCATGGCGTTGAAGTGTTTTATATGGGTGCATTGTGGGTTCAAAAATAGTTTTTCTTTTAAGTATTAATTCATTCATTAATAACTTATTTCCTTATCTCTTTGTCAGGGTTAATGAAGCTTAATGGTTTATTCACTAGGAGCACGAGAAGCTCCAGAGAACTCTTTACATCAGTATTAAGCAGTCTTATCAAAGGTTTCTTTCCAAGAGATGTTATAAGATATAATTGGTAAAATTAAGTTTATTGAAAGATTTTGCAAAACTTTGCCTGGGATACAGTGAAAATGGACAGATCAGATACATCAGGCTTTGTAAGTGGTGGAAGCTGTATATTGGAATTTGTTTTTCTAGCCTTAAAGTTCTGGTAGTTATGTGAGTATTGTAGTAGCATGTGGTGAACTGTTCTGCTACTTCAACCCTCTGTAGCTGTAGTGCACAACATCTGGATAATGGATTTGAACATGAAAGCTTTACTGTCTCCTCATGATGCTGAACCTAGGAAGGATGACAACTTTGGTGATACTACATTATGCTTGAATGGCATTGGCTTTGGAGAAACAAGTAAGACTAGTTATACATGTACTGAGAGCAATCTTGGGATGAAGTTTTCCAATGCTTCTGATGATGGCTGCAGATTGGTTCTGGGATTGGGCCCAACCCCTATGGCATATGGCGATGACTACAACAATTTGGGGTTTAATATGAAGAAAAAGTCAGCCAACCTTTTTACTCAGCATGTGCCATCTGAATGTGAATCAATCCTTCAACTTGGCCTTTCGGGTGTAACAAATGAGGCATCAAGCGTGCTTGACTGCTCAGGTTCAACTGAGACTGATATGAATATGTCATGTTTCTCAAGCCAAACTTCGTCAGAAAATTATTATTCAAGGATCCCTGTTGTTGATGAGGGTTCTACCTCAGCAAAGAAATCAGGTGGCTATATGCCATCACTTCTTTTAGCTCCAAGAATGGATAACGTTGAAAGTTCAATGCAGACACAAGAATTTATTGATGGAAGTAAACCTCAACTGTGCCCAGAACCATCCAATGCTGTAGATTCCTCACTTGGCACTGTATCTGGGCCCCAGGATACAGGGATAACTCCAGAGAACCGAACAAGCAACCCTAAGAGATGTAGATTTTTTGGCTGTACGAAGGGAGCTCGAGGTGCTTCGGGGCTTTGTATTGGACATGGTGGTGGACAGAGATGTCAGAAACCTGGATGCAACAAAGGTGCTGAGAGCCGAACTGCTTATTGCAAGGCCCATGGTGGAGGGAAGAGGTGCCAACACTTGGGATGTACTAAAAGTGCTGAGGGGAAGACAGATTATTGCATTGCACATGGTGGTGGTAGGCGATGTGGGTATCCAGGTGGGTGCAACAAAGCTGCACGGGGTAAGTCAGGACTTTGCATTAGACATGGAGGGGGTAAGAGGTGTAGAATAGAAGGTTGCACTCGGAGTGCTGAAGGGCAGGCTGGGTTGTGCATCTCTCATGGAGGTGGACGCCGTTGTCAGTACCAAGAATGTAATAAGGGTGCACAAGGGAGCACTATGTATTGCAAAGCACATGGTGGCGGGAAACGATGCTCATTTGCAGGGTGTACCAAAGGTGCTGAAGGAAGCACCCCATTGTGTAAGGCACATGGTGGGGGGAAGCGCTGCCTTTTCAATGGAGGTGGCATTTGCCCAAAAAGTGTGCATGGAGGCACAAACTTCTGTGTTGCTCATGGTGGTGGAAAGAGGTGTGCTGTTGCAGGTTGCACCAAGAGTGCACGTGGCCGTACTGACTGTTGTGTCAGGCATGGTGGGGGGAAGCGATGCAAGTATGAAGGCTGTGGGAAGAGTGCTCAAGGGAGCACAGATTTCTGCAAGGCACATGGTGGAGGAAAGCGATGTAGTTGGGGAGATGGAAAATGTGAGAAATTTGCAAGGGGAAAGAGTGGACTCTGTGCTGCTCACAGCAGCTTGGTGCAGGAGCGGGAAATGAACAAGGGCGGTCTGATTGCTCCAGGACTTTTCCGTGGTCTTGTACCTTCTGCTAATGCTTCCAATGCCTGTAGCAGTTTTGAGACCAATTCTTCCTCAGGCGTCAGTGTTCTGTCCGACTCCTACGATTCCATGGAAACTACAGCAAAAAGACAGCATCTGATACCCAAGGAGGTGCTAGTTCCGCTCTCGATGAAATCACCATCTTATTCAAACTTCTTGGCTACCAACAAGTCAGACCAAGACAGAAACTGCCAAAGCTCGGCCGCAGGCGGCAGCGGTGCTCAGAAAGGCCTCGACTTTAATCTCCCGGAGGGCAGGGTCCATGGCGGCGAACTCATGTTGTATTTTGGAGGGAATCTCAAAAATGCACTTGATGGCATCTGAAATGGGAGAGGGAGCCGCTGTCGAGCAAGTTGTAGATTCATTTTAGGAATTAGGGACCATTTCCATCATGGAATTCTGTATAAGGCTTTGTTGCTGCTTGTTCAATAACTTTGTGTATAGTTGGGTGTGGATTATTATTATTAGCCATTAGGCTCTTTCTATTGTTTGTAGTGCTTTGTCTGTACGATGGCTTTTATTATTCATTCTAGGATGGTGGGCTTGCTGCAATTGAATCATTGTAATATTCTTAAACCTCTATTTTTATTGTTTTAAAAATAACAGCGGTGAAAACTGAGGACCACATCCTGCGTTGTGGCCTTGTTTCGCAAATTAGGGGTGGGAAAAAAAATCTAATATCCAAATATGATCTAATGACTTATATGATTTAATCCATTTTATTTTTTTTAATAGATTATATATTTTTTTATCATATTCTTATTTTATATTTATTTATAAATTTGAAATTCACTTGTTTTTTTCATACAGATTTTAAATAGAAAATTCAAAGTTCATTCAGACATCTTTACTTTCCAATCTCCATAGGGTTGATAGTTACTTTTGCGTTTTTGGTTGGATTTGTTGCAGGTTTCGACTATGAGTCTAGGACTGATCGTGTCATCATCTTCGTCTATTACAACCTCCCTATGTGTTATCCAGTGCACCTACAACCAAAACGCACAAGATTTGCTATTTTTTTTCTAGATCTGACCAAAAGAAGACCTCCGTCGAGAAGGTCACGGTGGTGGTTTATTTATGCAAGTTGTAGGGTGTCGGTTTGTGAGTGAGATACAAGAGGATAGTGGAAAGGAAAGGGAATAAGTAGAACTAGAAGGTTAACCAACTTTATTTTCAATAATATTATACATTAAAATTATTATTTAAGATTTGACTACCAATATCATTCAAAAGTTTAACTTTCTATACGGTATATTTAAAAGTTTGTTGATTTAGGTGTTTAAGTTATAGAAGTTTGATATTTGTGAAATATTTCAGATTTAAGTTTTATAAACATAAACGTTAGACAATATTTTTTCATCTATTATTTTTATTTTAAATTAGTCTCTTAAATGTTATTTGGATCACTATTTTAATTTTTCAAACACTTATGGATATATAAAAATTATACATTTTTTTTTGAAAGATTTATCTACCAGTAAATTAAATAGCCATAGATTGATTGTTCAACTGTTTTCGTAATTAATATGATAATATTTTGGATTTTTAGTTGATAACATGATAATTTTAGTTTTTAAAAGATTAATTTAATTAATAATTTAATCACATATAAAATATAAAATATTTACACCGTGCGTTATTATAAAAATCTATTTTTTTTATAATATTTAAATAAATATAAATTAGATATGATATAATATATATCTATTTAAATTGATTGAATTTTAAATATATATCTTTTTTTAAAATATAGATATAAATTTAAGATATAATCTATTTAATTAGATATGAATCGAAAGAGAATTATATTTTTCGAAATCGAATTCATGCACATCCCCAAACTATAAATTAGAGAGGCTTCTCTGAGACAAAATAGTTGCGCCTCTTCCTCTTTCCTCACTTTTCCGTTTTTCTCTATGCAGAATAATGTAAGCAACGCTGGAGTAGCACTGAATCGCCATTAGTGCGTTGCGTGTAACATCTCTCCGATTCTCTTTCTCAGCAAATTTTTGTTCTCTGCAATTTCGTGCATTGATTCAAGCATTTTACTTAACCCCGAATCAATTGTATAATTTTGTAAGAAATTAACGAAACTAGCGTTCGAATTTTCGTTTAAAGAAAGCACAATCGCGTTCAGAAAGTTATTCAGCGTCGTGATTCGAACGATAAAGCTTTCGTCGTAACAGCTTCGTGTTCTTCGTGTTAATTGGCGATGGAGAGGAGCAACAGCAAGAAAGTTCTGAAGTCGAGGCTTTTGAACGAGAACGTTCCTCCATTGCAGATCGATTCGGAGGAAAGAAGAGGACGCTATCTCCAACCAACCGCGATGAGTCCACGGTTTCAACCATTCGCCGAGAACGTCGACGCCGGATCGCCGCTCACGCGCTATCTCTTCACCGGATCTCCGCTCTCCGGCAAGTTCGCCGCCGCCGAAGAGGCCTTTGTTTCTCCGAAGTTTGGCGCCAGGACAGCGAAAGCGCTTCAGTACTGCGGCACCAGTTCGGGAGGAAGCAGTAGCTTCGGCTCTCGAGGTAGGTTGACGCCTTCGCCGCTTTCGTCACTCGAAAACATGGAGTTCGCGCCGCCCAGGTCGCCTCCGGTGTACCGAACGCCGTCGACGGGGGACGATGACGTCATCGTGATGGATGCTATTCTCGTGAGGCCAGTGTCCGGCGGAAAGAGCGGAAGGTCTTCATCTTCCTCCGGCCGCGGCTCTCTCTCATCGGCGTCGTCGACGGCGAAGAGCGTGTTCAAGACGGATATTTGCAAAGCACCGGAAGAATCTGGTAACAGTCGCTACAACTCCAAAAGCCAGGTTCGCGCCATAACCATACTATTACGAATTTAAAATCGGATATTTTCTCCATCATGTGATAATGAAACTTTTTAAGAATTGTAGTTAGGCTAATTAAAAAATTGCATAATTAGTCATTGTTTGTTACCGGTACTTTTTAAGAATTGGAGTTAGGTTAATTAAAAATTTGTATAGTTAGTTATTATTTGTTTCCATTAGGTAGTGTTACTTATTACTAATTCTATTATATCCTTCTAATATTCTATTAAACGAAGAAGTAAATAAATTTAATATTTTAGAAATACTTGCTTCGCATGATATGTGTGTATATATATAAGAAGATTTGTAAAGAAGACGTTAGAATTATTACATTCGTCAAGTCGTAATTATTGAACAAGAGTGCTTCCGCATTGAATTCTCTGGTTGGCCATAGTAGATAATCTTTTCGTGCGTTGTGTGATGTGCATGAGGGTGAAAGACTGGCTTTATACGGATGTAATCAAGGTAAGTCATGGTTAATAGCAGTTCTTTGCTGTTTTTGTCTTCTGCTAGAAAATTTATCTATAGGCATCTTTAGCGAAAGTTCCATTAGAGTTATAAGTTGTAGATATGATTCTTTATTGATCTCAAGATTTTCAGCTATGTACGTTTCTCTAATTTTATCTTTAATTGAGTCCGATTAGAAAACTTCGCCCGTTGGTAGAGTATTTCTGATTTTGGGTTGGCTAATAATCCAACAAACTTTCCAAACCAATTTCTTGCACAGTTGGGTTACTGAGTTTAATGAAATTGTAAATATTCAAATTATAGAATAGCTTCTTTGGTTCTTTCAAGAAAAATAAAAAGAAAGTAGTAGGCCTTTTTTCTTACTTTTCTTTACCATAACCAATGGAGGGTTCGAAATTCTGCAACCCGTGTGATTTCTTTCCGTTTTGGTTCCTTTTCTTGGATGAGGAATGTCAAAATCTTTGTTGTAAATGCTGGATACGTATTGGTTAAGTGATTATGTCATACTATGCTAAAATCTTTGACTCCTGTTATGTTCTGTCGTTACTCCGTCAATTTCATTCTTTCTTTCTTCTAATTTCTGATATTGGTCTGGCATGAAAAATTTAAGAAAAAAGGGTAGCAAAGTACAACTAAGGAATTGCATTTTATTGAAAACATCTACAATATACTCTATTATTTTGGTAAGTTGGACTATTACTGAGAAACAAGCAATTAGAATCCCTGTCTGATTCAAAGTCAATAGGAAATAAATTACCTGTCTTTGGTGGTCTTTGATAGCTTAACGGTATCAATATATTGTAGTATGGACGCGTACCAGAAGAGTATCGTAGCATTATTTTGAACAGGAAAAAGAAATCTGAGGTAAGCGATCAAAAGATATCCTTCAATATATGCTAAACACCTAATTAGCAATTGAGTATTTCTTCTTGAGTTATGTAGGAAGAGAAAAGCAGCTCTTCTGTTGGAGCAGGGTCAAGCACGCATGACCCAAGCAGCCATGTTCATCAGCACGATGCAGCAGCTGAATCTGATCCCGTAGTCGCAACATTCCAACCAACTTCAGCCGAATCTGATCATGAAGTCACAATATCCGAACCAACTTCAGCTGAACCTCATGATGCCCTTACCGATTCCAACACTTTCAATGATTGGTCACCCCTAGATGATCTTACTGAGGTTGTTCTGCCAGCTTCAGATAAAGCTCCATCCAGGGAAGAAGTTGATGCTTATATTTCTGGGATTCAGCATGGCCGGACTGGTAAAAAGAGATTACCAGTGTTTGAAGAAATTTGCAAGGGGGATTGATCCCCATTATTGATAATACGCCTCTTCACTGATGGAAGTTACTCAAAAGTAAAAACAATGTTTTTTTTCCCTGCCATTTGAATAATTTTCCCCAATTTTAAAATAAATAAAGTCATGGTTGGGGCGTTTTGGAAAGTATAACCTTGCAAATGGAGCCCATAATCTCCCTTTGGGTTTGTTGCCTCGTGCTCCAGTGCACTATAACCCTTTTTTGCTTAGAGACATTATGTTTGTCTCATCCTCTGGTAGGACCTGTTCTGTTATTTAGGGGCTAGGCCTCTCTTTTATACCATAAGAAAAAAAAGTATAACCGTGGTGATAGTTAATGAACAGTTGATGGCTAGATAACCTGTGTAGTTGTGCATACATTTCAGAATAATGACATGATACTAAGAAAAACAGAATTGACATGTTCTAGTTTTTTGATTGAATACCCTTCTACTATGTTCAAGTGGAGTTATGCAGATAATTTAATTTTTAATCAACGAGGTATGGATTTCAGGTCCAGCATATGAGTAGCTTTACAGATTAACTTGTACTACTTTGGAGCTGCTGCACTAAGCTCCCTCCAGCCTTAAATTAGTCAAAAATTGAGGAATGTCACAACTGAACGGCTAGTATCATAGGGTAGTTTCTGTCTTGTTTATATTATTACTTGCAATGCACCAGAAAATAATTTTATCTAATCACACCCTTCCACGTGTCAAGAAAAAGGGAACTGAAGGGAAGAATATTGTGACATGTCTTGTTTGTGATATTCTCAAAAATTAAAAACCACACTTTTTTTGTACACATGACAATACTAATATCTCACGAGTGATTGCACTCTAGTCCACGTAAAAAACCAATCAAGGATCCACGCCGACCAGAAAAAAAAGGGCCTTGATCATTAACCAAAAAACCTTCTCCAAACTTCAATGACTACAATCACACTCTTCCTACCTTGCACAAACCCCTCCTTCCTCTCTTCTCCAAAATGATTCATTAGATTCAACCCCCAATCCTCAGTGCAACTTTTTCCCTCCTCACCTCTCCAATCCCCACCAGACATGAAAAATGGGCGGGTATTGTATGTTTGTATTTCTATATAAGACCGACATATATATATTTTAACATCACATCATTGACCATGTCAAATTTACGTTATTAACATAATATTTTAATCAATTGAGCTAATAAGTCAATTATGTTAAACATAATTAATATTTCTACATATAACACTAAATATTTTAATATATATTTAATACACATATAAATTTACATAATAAATTTTGTAATAATTAATTTTGATATAATAATTAAAGTATTTTTTATAGATAAAATCATAATTTTAAATAAAAATTATATTTTTAAATAAAAATTTATGAATTTAATAAAAATATTAAACTTATAAATACATATATAATTATTTATTTAATATGTAAATATAAATACCTATAAATCCATAATGTATTATTCATTATGGATCTATTAAAAATGGGACTCTTGTATAAAACTTATATCTATGATTTCTATACAGAGACAAGCATCCCACGTGAATGACGCAGCTACTCTTTTGACGGTTGGTGACGCATCCAATCACGACTCCCTCTTCCCGCCACTTCGAAATTTAGGGCACAAAGATACACACGATCATCTCACTTGAAATATAGGGTAAAATCGTAAATAACAAATTCGAACACAGAATAGAATAATTGTCAAAAAAGTAAAACTGACACTTTTTGGACTGAATTAACCTGTGTGTGGTCGCCATTGTCAACAGTGAGTAAACCACTTATCTGAATTGAGTGAGAAGAAAAAAAGAGCGGGGAAATGGAAAAAGAGGAGAAGGAGCAGCGCGAGTGGCGGCTCTACGAAGCCTACAACGAGCTCCACGCCCTCGCCCAGGACTTGCACACGCCCTTCGAAGCCCCCGCCGTCTTGGTCGTCGGCCACCAGACCGACGGCAAGAGCGCCCTCGTCGAGGCCCTCATGGGCTTCCAGTTCAACCACGTGGGCGGCGGCACCAAAACCCGCCGCCCCATCACCCTCCACATGAAATACGACCCTCAATGCGAGTCCCCTTCTTGCCACCTCGTCTCCGACTCCGACCCTTCTCTTTCCCACCATAAATCCCTCTCCCAAATCCAGGTCCACACCTTAATCTCGCATTGACTAGTAAGAACTTTACTCATTTAAACTAGTTACTTAATTGCATTGCAGGCATATATTGAAGCCGAAAATGCGAGGTTGGAGCAGGATACAAGCCAATTCTCTGCCAAAGAAATCATCATCAAAGTGGAATACAAATACTGCCCCAACCTCACCATCATCGACACTCCCGGCCTCATCGCGCCGGCTCCGGGTCGGAAGAACCGTGCTCTGCAGGCGCAGGCGCGTGCCGTGGAGTCGCTGGTGCGGGCAAAGATGCAGCACAAGGAGTTCATCATCCTCTGCCTTGAGGATTGCAGCGACTGGAGCAACGCCACCACGAGGCGCGTCGTCATGCAGGTGGATCCCGAATTGGCCAGGACTGTCATCGTGTCCACCAAGCTGGACACCAGGATTCCTCAGTTTGCACGTCCTTCTGATGTTGAGGTCTTCCTCTCGCCGCCGCCGTCGACGCTCGACGGTTGCATTCTTGGTGATTCTCCGTTCTTCACGTCCGTGCCTTCTGGAAGAGTTGGGTGTGGATCTGGTTATCTCTATAGCTCCAATGATGAGTTCAAACAGGTTAAGCCTCTCCTTTTCCCTTCATATATATATATATATATATATATATATGGTCTCTCTAGGATTTCTCATTTTCCCTTCAAGTTGCTTTTTTATTTTGTTTTATTTTAATATTCTGGGTGTCAAGTATGTGTGCATTATAACCAAGTCAATAAACATACGTGGTTAATGTGCTGAAGTTTAGGTTGAATCGTTTGGGTACTGCCCGAGTTCAATCGTTCGGGACAGAAATAATTTTCGTTCACACTTTACTTACCTCCCGGCCGATCTCCAGATTAGTCAGGGTCCCTTTTGCCTGAAAAATCAGAGGGTTAAGACAAAAAAAGTATATGTGCATTATCTTCTTCTCTGTGAGTGTATAAATTTTTTTCTCTTTTTTTATTACATTGTTTTACATGCCTGTCCAATGGCTAAAAAAAATAGCGGATTATGTGGTAAAATAGGTAACTAGTACATTTTTAGTATATCAGGTATCGTGAGGTGCCATTTTGGTCCCCAAGTTTCAATTAAGGTAATTTGGTTCCTCAAGTTTTCTCCCATTTACAATCAAGTCTCCCTGTCACGATTCCATGCAATTATATTAACAAAATTAGCTGACATGTCTAACTAGCATGGCATGACAATGAGTAAAAACAATGTATAAGCTAATAAACACATAATATATGAATTACAATGACCTAGAGAGGTGCTATGATATAACAACAATGAACAAGAAAAGAAATGTCTTTTTCCATCTCGAGCAAATTAATGACTTAAACATTGAATGAAATTGAGCTAGAGGGACCTAATTGGTGCAATTGCAACCTAGAAAACTACAATTGTACATCATGATACTTAAGGGACTAAAAATGTAATTAAAACAAATAATACATAAACAGAATAATGCGACTGTCTTAGACCTTAGATTTCATTCTTTATTTGTTTGTAATTCCCTTGGAGGAATTCATAATTTATGAGTTAAGGGTTTGGTGTATTGATACTTGAGAATTTCATTTCCTTGATCTATTTAGTTGTACTTATGGATGCAGGCGGTTTGCTTCAGAGAGATAGAAGATGTTGCATCTTTGGAGGAGAAGTTGGACAGGGCATTGTCAAAGCAGGAAAGGAGTAGGATAGGCGTGAGCAAACTTAGGCTGTTTCTGGAAGAATTGCTACAAAAGAGGTTCATATACATTAAAGTTTGGTTTTATGTTTGTCTGGTTATTTTTTTATATATTATATATGGCTGAGCCCTTAATAATGATCCTGCTAGGTATATAAATAATGTACCATTGATCATTCCACTTCTCGAGAAGGAGTACCGGAGTGTGACAAGGAAATTAAGTGACATTAATCAAGAATTGAGGTATGTATTAAAGTTAAAACTATTTCTGTTGTACTTGATCTGCATAGTATAACTGTTATCTATCTTCCTTACATCACTTGTTTTATTCTTTTTTCACATTATACACAGCACACTTGATGAAGCCAAACTGAAGGAGAAAGGAAGAGCCTTCCATGATATGTTCTTGACCAAGGTTTCTTAATATGCTTTCTATATATATACTCTAATAGTCATGCATTCATTTTTATTGTCAGTATCTGTATCTGACCCTTCTTTATTGGGTAAATTTACTTTGTTGGTGGATATTAAAAGTTCTACCAAGGGAAGGGGCATTTAATCATGGGATGTTTAGCTTGTGGAGTGGAACTGTTTGTCTGTCTTATTCAATATGGAGTTGCATATGCATTCTTTTAATTAATTTTTTTCAGCTGTTTGAGTTCATACACAATGCATGAACCTTGAAGATGTACTCCTATATTTTCCTCCCTCACTTGCATATTTTCTATTATGCAGTTGTCATTGTTGCTTAAAGGGACAGTTGTTGCACCTCCTGATAAGTTTGGTAAATCTCCTATTTTTCACCTTAGCTCTTTTTTATGGATAAGCTATTCAACAGTAGATAATGCACAGTAATTGAAAAGCAAGCTTACTATGTTTGGATATCCCCTTTCCCTTGGCAAATAAATTGCTTGACTTTTTATTTGTTGTTTTTACAGGTGAAACACTGCAAGACGAACGAATTAATGGAGGTGCATTTATCGGTGCTGATGGTGTTCAGTTCCCTCACAAGCTAATACCTGCAAGTTTTGGCCTACTCTTTACTGTACTTATGTGCTGCATTAGTTTTTCATTGCAGAGGACAGGATAACAAACTAACTACTCTTGATTTTACTATTTTCCCTTATTAAAAACACGCATAATTGCCATTTTATTTTTCATTTGGATGATGATTTCATTTATTTTACCTATGGAGTTATGTCTGTTAATTACTACTTTTGTAAGAGTTTTATATTTGTGTGTGGGTGGGTGAAAATGTTCTCAGAATCTTGTTAAGCAAACATATGATGATACATGCCCAAAGTCCACCATTACTAAGGTGTATGTTAGGAGAGTTAAAAGGAACAATGCACCTAGGAGAGAGAATGGCTCAACTAACTGGCTAGTTGGCAGTATATGGGAGGGAGTGTGGGGGGTAAATTTGTTACAGAATTGAGGTATAAGCAGGGAAAGGGAGGTAGAGAGGAGGGGAGGCTGGAATTTAGAATTGGGACCCAAGACATTAGGCCTCTTGAATTTCCTAAGAATTGTCTTCCTTCTTGCTGCTACTGAAAAAACTTTTATACACAGGATTCTGATTTCATTGGTCAGGCCTGTATACATAAATAATACATACATTTCACAGTCCTATATTTTCAGTTTACTTTGTCTCTATAATCTGAAAAGCTAGTCTATCCACGCATACAGAATGCAGGGATGCGTCTTTATGGTGGTGCACAATATCATCGGGCAATGGCTGAATTTCGTTTTTTGGTTGGAGGAATCAAGTGTCCCCCAATTACTCGGGAAGAAATTGTAAACGCATGTGGAGTTGAAGACATTCATGATGGAACAAACTACTCTAGGTAATTCTATGTTTTACCTATTCATTCTTCTGTGTATTTTACCTACTCATTCTGGTATACTACTAATTGTTAAATGTTAAAATAATTTTTATTGAGTAACCAGGACTGCTTGTGTAATTGCTGTTGCGAAGGCTCGTGACACATTTGAACCTTTTCTTCATCAGGTGATTAATGCTAAAAAATTAAGTATGACGTTCTAATGAAGTTTTTTTGCAACAACAAATTCATCAGTAAATTGCTCATAACCTGGTTTAGCATGATTGGGCAAAACATATAAAAATAGACCGACACTTCATTACGGAAAAGTTAGACAATGGCCTTATAGAGATAGCATATGTTCCTTCTGGAGGTCAGTTGGCAGATGTTCTAACCAAGGGACTATCTGCAGAACAATTTTGAGATCTTACTGGCAAGCTAGGAATGATAGATATTAGATATTCATTCACTAGCTTGAGGGAGAGTGTTGTTACATGTATACAATATGAAACATGTGCATCATTTCTTTTAGTGGTGATTTAATTAGATTTTTTTTTTTTTTTTTTTTTTTTGTAACCATGGTATTGGTATGAAGTTGTCCCCGCCGAAAGGAGTGACAAATCTTCGTCGGGGACCTTGAGCGCACACAAGATGAGTATTCCCCTCCCAACATGATTTAATTAGATTGATTGGTCAAGGTTTCCTTATTTATAGTAATCAGGTTTGATTTGACGTCCATAATTCTAGCATAGTTTTTATGATCAAAGCTGTATAAATAGTGATCCTTGTTGTACTCTTTGAATTATCAGAAAAATAAATATTCACTTTTCCTCATATTCCATGTCTAACTAATTGATTAATTCTCTATTCTTGACACAGTTGGGGTCCAGACTGTTGTATATACTTAAGAGATTGCTTCCGATCTCTGTTTTTCTTCTTCAGGTATTCTCTTTGGATGTTTTTGTAAGATATAAAATATTTGAATCTTAGCGTAACAGCTTCAGCTTTTAGGATACCTAGTTTGTGACATGATATCAAGAGTATCCATGAGCAAGTTGCTTAAAGTTTGATCCTTGCCAGCCCTATTATTTTAAATAAAAGTGCATTTTAGCACAAGGTAGGGGTGGGTCTGCTCATTATCAGTGATTCAATTTTGAAGGGCTCTTGCATGTGGTGTATGCTTATGCTTTCGAGATAGTTTGTTATTGACATTTTTTATGAATCAGTTGTTTATGCTTTTGCAATATCCTAAGAGTTTTGTGCAATTATAAGTTTGTCATTTTCCTAAACTTATTTTATTTATGTATTTTGTTTCACAGAAAGATAGTGAATATCTAAGTGGCCATGAGGTGTTCCTCAGGCGTTTTGCCTCTGCCTTCAACAACTTCGCAGAATCTACTAAAAAATCATGCCGTGAAAAGTTAACCACCACTTGTCCCCATTTGCTACAAGTTTGTTTCCATATGGCAAATGAATCTTTTAATGAAAAAAATAAATAAATAGATAAATAATCATGAGCTTAATTTGACTATGAGCAATATGATGCATAATTTAGCTTTTAAAAGAGAACATCAAGTGTAATGTGTGGAATTCTTGCATTATATCATGATTTTGTGTTTTCCGCTTAATTTTTTTCACGCTTGTTCTTTTTTGATATTAGGGTTCTTTTTTTTCCCTTGATCTTAAAAAATGAACTTGATTTGTACCAAATGTGATGTGATAATATTGCCAAACTTAACTTTGCAACCACGAATCATATATGTTTCATCTTCGCATTCTCATCCATAATTTATCCCTTTTCATAATACCTGTTAAATATTAGTATTGCAGGTTGTTTATTTGCTATTTTCTAAATTCCATTTTTCCATGCTTCTTTGCTACAGATGTATGGAGGACTTGGTAAGCACCACACGATATGTTTCATGGTCTCTCCACAATAAGGTATACTTGATTTAAGGGGCATTTACAGAGACATGCTTTGGTATGCTGCATTTTGAAAGTATCTTGCTCCCTACTTTGAATTTTAGCTAGGCTTGTATGATTATATCCACCACTTAAACTAAGAGCAAATGAGTAATATATTATCTGCTAAGCTAAGTTTTCATGGCTCATGTTGCGAACTCGGCAAGTATACCGGTCGTACAAGTAATAGAGTGATAAGAAAGGGATTTGTCGTTCCCAACGAGGATTGTTTGACCAAATAAACTATAATTTTGATCGATAAGTTGGATACCAAAATAAATAAGAATAATGTTTGTGTGTTGTGGTGTGTGTACCAATTAAATTAAAAGCTAAGTGTAAACAAGTAA
>PYAF01004834.1:335124-360454 GCA_007407185.1 Glycine tomentella | reverse complement strand
TTTTAAAAAAATAAAAAGTTGAACATAATATAATTAAAAATATAAAAGGACTAAAAGTGCCAAAAATATATAACTATGGTTAAAACTCTTTAAATCAAAAGTGATACCAATAAAATTTTGCAATTTCTATTAATTTTCATCTAATAATAAAAAATATATTAAAAAGAATGTTAAAAAGTATACATTTATTAACATTTGTCAAACTTGAAACATAACCTCACATACTCATTAGTAAATTTCTAAATTAAACGAGATAACAAATTTATTGATTTTCGTTTAGTATTTTTTTATTTTTTAATATAAAAATATCTTTTTTAACACAGAAATATACAAAAATACCTTTGATTATGTTCTTCATTTCTTTGCTACTACAACACCTTAAAAATATATCACTTAAAAGCACTCTGGCTTTAGTGGTCACCATATATCAAACTTATCAAATAGAGTTTTGCAATTTTTACCGTCGAAAAACAATAGACTGAATGTCACGACAACTTTATATAAATTTTTAATTCTTTTCCCCAAAAAATAATCATCTGTAGTCAACTATAGATATCTTTTCAATATCATATATTTTTAAATATAGTTACATCGGCGATAAAAAAAACAAGTAAAATTATAACCTACACAAATGAGTTATATATGAATGACCTAACCAATTCTCACAATCCACTCAACTGTGAAATTTAGGTATGTTAGGCAAACTCTACCCAGAAACAAAATCATTATCAATTTTAACAAACGTTTGCAAATTTGGGAGAAATTTGACACGGAAGAAATTATGCATACACACAAAAAAGGTTTTAATAACAACATAATCAATTATCAAAACATATTGAAAAAGTGCTTTTTTTTTTAATATTTTAGTCGAAAAATATGCCCAAAGAATAACCTGAGATGAATTTGGACTTTCATTGAATAAAGCATTAGGTATCGAGTTTGAAAAAAAAAGTTTTGTTCATGACCTACTACCTTTTCTCTTAATCATAGGAGATATAACATTGACTTGCTAGTGAAATGAAAAGAAAATGAAAGAAAGATTATGGATTTAAATTCCCCTACCAACAATAATTAACAATTAACATTTACAATAACAACTACCAAAAACTTAATTCAAAGAGGCTATTCTAAATAATTAACACTGGTGCACAAATAAGTAATCAAACGCTCCTGTTACAATGATTTGGGCAAAACTAAAAACAAAGTGAAGCTGATTCGGTATACCTGTTGAAACTTAATCATTGCTAACATCTTTTAGCCCTATTTTGAACAATTTAATTATGATATTAATTAATACCAAAAAAGGAGAACCATTGGAATTTATTTATCATTTCAATTTCATTATCTACACATAAAAACCAATATATTTGATAATTCAAGATAACACAGTGGAAAATTGTCTTGCAGGATTATTGATATTGGCACAGAGCAGTTTTTCTTCATTCTCAAGTTGGTACACATGCCCTCCACAAGGAAAACGCATGGCATACCTTTTTAGTTTTTTTCCATGTCATATCAATCAACCTCTTCTCTTCCTTAGCCTCCTTCAAAATCTGTGGTGGATAATAGTCTTTAATTTCCGATTATTGAACCTGTAATGGATCAGCATGTATCAACTTGCAAATGTACAAATTAAACAACAAGCAACCATAGACGCGGAACAAGCGATGAACACTAATATTTAAAAGACCAACTTGATCACTATGGTAATAATTTTAAGGCAAGTAATATTAATATTAAGACCAGTTTCTGTCTTTTATGTTCCACTTGTAATTATTTTATTTTTATTACATAAGAGTTACAACCACTTTAATAGGGAAAAATATACTTATATAGTGAAGAATCCAACTTTTAAGGTTTAACATCAAAACTATTTAAGTTTCAAAATTTTAAGATAAAATCTGATATGCGTTTACAGTACAAAATTACACTGTAATTCAACGTGATTTTTGATTGGTTAAGAGTAAAATAAATTGCACTGACCGTGCATTCTGATTGAGCTCAAATTTTAATCCGGTATTATTGGAGCTATTACATTCCTGTGTTGTAATAATGGTTGCGTAGCTATCACTGCTAGAGTATTTTTGTGAGTCAAAGCATGTCAAGTGGGTCAAAATCCACGGCCCAAATTTCAGCATTAGATGGAGGTATGAGATATGAATACACAATCATGGTGTCAATCAAACAAGTGTAGCACTTTGGATCGCTTTCAATCTAATACCGATGACACTAACACCTCAAGATGTTGATGAGACATGTACGATCTTCTTCTCCTATCTATTTATTTATCTATTTTCCTTAGGGCATGCCTATGTTATTTTTTGTTCTTGGCTTTCAGCTTGTTCTATTAATAGTACTATTAATGGTCTTGTCTTCACGACAAGGCTTGATGAATGATGAAGATGGCCTAACTGCTATTTTAAATTACGCTTGCCATTGCTTCTTTTGTCAACAAATGTACCGGCCAGAGTCCAAACTTGGTGGTGATCCAAGCAATAAAAACATCAAACACACATAATGTACAATATATTATTGGTTGTTGCAGTAAAAATAAAATTGTTTATTGGTTGTTATTGCTGATTAATGTTGAATTGGATTTGAAAGAATTCTTGAGTGACTTATTCTACACTTTACACGTTCCTTCTTTCTCAATCAGGTCTCCAAAACCATTATATGTTGACACTTCAAAATTGACTCATAACAGCAAAATAATTTTCAGTTCACATGCAGCCGTTTAAAGCTTCACTAGTCAAATTACTGTTGCTTTAGAGCTATGCTTCAATATCACCCTATTAAGGTGGGAAATGATGGGAAGAATACAAATTAAGGCTGCGTGTCATACAGAAAATTTGGTACATCCAGTGATCTTTTACATATAGCAGAGTCAGTTGTGATTTTGTAAATGATTGGTTCTAGTTTGGGTAAAATGTTTGAATCATTGAAAGTATATAGCACTGTCACATTAGTCTCTTAAAATAAGGAACTTAAATAAAACTTTGAGAAGGTGCTATCTTTTGATCACTATAGTCCAAAATTCAAAAAGTCGCGACTTAAAAAGTGATAATATTAACACATGTTGAACCAAGGTGAAAGTAAATAGTTAAATTTAAGGACTAATTTGATATCTAAGGGGCATATGTTGAATTCCATACTTTCAATGACTAATGTGACAATGTTTTACACTTTCAGAAACTAAGACAGTATTTTATCCTTCTGGTTAATACCAAAGGAGTTGAAAATTTGAAGACTCTCAGTTTCCCATTACATATATTAAATGTTAAGCTGTTTGCTGTTGAAACGGTGAAAAAAGATGTCTGAGACAAAGACTCTTATGTTGTTTCCTTGTCCGATGGTAGTGCAGTACTTGACAACTCAATGTAACAACTACTATTGGACACACTAAAATATTGGTATGTATGTATAAATAGTTCTATTTAATTTTTCTCCCTGCCCTTTTGGTGTTGGCCAATAATAAGAAAAGGATAAAGGAATAAGATAGTATGAGAGCCAAACATGCCTAACTCAGACCCACCACTCAATTACCGTAACACCATCATCTTAGTCAGCAAAACTTGCGTGCTTATATTCCATTTGGAGCATGATAATGCTCTTTTAGCATACTTCCACTCTTGCTAATTGAGCTTCAAAGTGTATTATATAACAGGTAAAAAGAAAAGAGGAAAGTATTAATATAATTGGGGATTTTTTGGATGTCTCGATCATCTAAAAAGCGACTAATTACTTCAGAATGTGGCAATGAAATGCAAATGTACCGATATTTTTGCATTATGAATCTGATTGTAACTTGTAAATGCTTCAGCAATTATCCATTTTTTATGTGTGTGTGTCTTTCTCATACAAGGGTTGATGTTTTCCTAGTAAAGGTTAGCAGGAACAGAGGAATGCTATGTGCTTTCTAGTCCTCGTCCTTGTTAAAACCTACTAGCATTCTTTCTCATGAAAACCCCACCATAGAACCACTCTGTGTACGTTATCTTCCACTCTAGGAAAATACTATAGTCACAACTTTTAGGTCACAAAATGTCACAACTATGTGTCAGTGCCGTTTGATTTTGAAATATGTTCCTCCAATATATAGAATGGGGAGAAATACTAACAATATACTTACAAACACCACTACACAATATTTGTTAAAAAATTACTAAAAAAATAATTGTAAACAACTTTACCCTTACATATGCAAAAAGACTATTTTCGGATTCAAACTCATGACCAAGTCATCAGGACACATCTTTATCATTATGTCAGGACTCGTCCTCTACACAATTACTTGTTATTGACTAAAAATTATTAGATTTTATAAAATCGATCACTTTCTTTATTTAATGAGTCTTATACATGACTTTATGAATCCTAGTAAATGTCAACAAATAATAAAAAAATATATTATAAAAGTGTGTTGATATGCTAACACTTGCAGAAGTATGAAATAGAATTGCAACATTTGCAAGTTAATTTTTATTTCCACTGGTATTATTACTATTTCTGTTTGCATAGATGAATAAGTAAATAAGAAAACATTAATGGCGTGCATTGTTAAAAGAAAAAAACAATTTTTAAAAGAAGAAGAGATCTATTATGCGAATGAGCTTGTTAAACTTTTATAACTAAGTTCTGTATATAGAGCTAAAGTATAATATGAAATTCAAATATCAACATCTCAGTCTTATAAAAATGATAATAACTTCAAATAAGAATAAGATTTTAATCTTTATCTAAACTAAATATTTATGCATATTTTCAACATGTATGAGCAATTTCTTTGTGGAATAAGCACCGACAACCAATCTGATGACTATGGTAAAAGTACCTGTACTAAAGTCAATGGCCACGTGGAATGGGGATGAAAAACTAAGTTCATAATACACTTGGGGAATGTTGCTTACTGGGCCTTATGGATAAAATATGCCTTACAAATGGAAGGTGCTTCTGAACTCCTGGTCCACCAGAGCCCAGAAATGGGCCATAGATAGTAAGGAACAAAAAAAATTACAAGATGGTAGTGCTTCTACATCCACTTAAAATATACTAGGATATCAATCTTTTTTCTTATTCTTTTCTATTTTTTCTTGGGAGGGGATCATAGATTACACCTAAAATTGGTGCAAGTAAATTTCGAACCCAGTACCAAGCCTTGAGAATTTAAGTTAACATGATATGGCACCAAGATTTTGAAACTAAGACTTGATGTTTTATGTTGTTGATGTCTATAGTTTGGTTGTAGTCTCTCGGAAGTTGGTACCACCTTAAAGGGAGATAATGACATAAAAGAAAGACACTGTAACACCTTGGACTGCAAATAGTAACTTTCAAACATTTTTTATATCTCGACATGGTTATAATTGGACTCAAATGGTACTACAAAATTTAAGGTTAGCCATCAGAAACAGAATAATGTTGTCTACTTTAATGGAAGAATTATAATTGCTGACCTCCTAAATCAGAGGAAATTATATAATAATAGAGCTGCAAAATGTAATTTATGGTTGGAAAAGTTATAAGCAAAGTAGTTCGTTCCTAGTAGAGTTTTATATGTTTCTTTCTTTCTTATGCAAGATTAATAATTGATTAATTATATAAATAGTGTGGGGGCTTCTTCGGCCCCGCCAATGACCCAAGCAAATCAGTTAAACTCGTGGCCCCTTAGCCTTCAAAAAAAGAAAATGAGCTGATTCACTTGATTGCTTTGTTTCATGTGGAATGTATGTGCAGTTCCCACTGTGCTACTCCTACTCCTAATCCATTGATTACAAAGCAAGGCAAAAGCATATGGGTAGAAAGCAAACAAAAAGACCTAATTTAAATCCTATGATAATTGCTAATAATTATGAAGCATATATAGGTATACTCCAACAGGTCGGTCACACCCCCAATTCAATTCGCCCAATACCTAAACCATACTCTTGGGCCACGTGTATAATGCTCATAGCTGATATCAGCATGAAGTGTGATGATAACCCAAAAGAGAGAATAAATGTCTTACAAACTTCAACTATATATACACCATCTGACCTTAATACAAAGTGATAAAATTAAGATACAAATAATTAAATATATAATATGATTAATAGATAGTTTTATCTTTTAAATATATGATTATGTGTTTGATCATTTACTCGTGCGTATAGTAAAACATATATTAAGAATAAATTTTGATACTTCAAAAATTAATCTTTAACTTTAGTTCACCCAAAAAAAATGAAAATTAACATACAAATATATTCAAAATTTAAACTTATATCTAAAAACAGTGTATAAATATAAAATAATGCATATAAGGGTATGTACCTAACATACCATCCTAAAAGAATTTTTCACATGTTTCTCTCTAAAAATTCGAATAAAACTGTGCCAATTCCAAAATGAAAAAGTCAATACAAAAAACTTTAAAAGAATCAGCTGCAACATTCTCTCTCACACACAAGGCTCTTTCTCTCTCTCTCTCTCTCTCTCCAACATGGTTTTGGAGATCTCGTTTTGGCTAAGTGGTACATCACGTTCCGTTATCCGCCGCCTTGGCTTGCTTGATGTTGAGTGTTGAAAGTACTCAAAGCTTTTTATCAAACACTTGATAAAATATTGAGATATGTATAAGCAGTATTGTAGTATTGTATTTGTATGTGATAAACACCAACTTCAGTTTCACGTCAGTCTCTTATATCTCCATTTAGTCTTTATTCTCTCCCTCTCTTTCTTTGCATCACACAATTCTATAAATACCACACCATATATACCTTGTCACCCACCACCTTCATTTTCCATTGCTCTTTCACTCCAAACCTTCCTTCCTTGTTTGCTCCAAAAAATTAATGGGAGATAACAATGTCAACCTCCCCCCCGGGTTTCGCTTCTACCCAACAGATGAAGAGCTTGTTGTTCATTTCCTTCAAAGAAAGGAAAATCTTCTTCCTTGCCATCCCGATGTCATCCCTGATCTTGAACTCTACCCTTATGATCCTTGGGAACTTCATGGTACATCTATATATATATATATATATATATATATATATATATATATACTTATCTACTATTCTTTATTAATTTATGCCTTAGTAACCAAGGTTCGAATTTCTTATGAGAGAGGTGTCTATATTTAGTGCTTGAATTTCCAATGAGAGAGATGTCTACGTTTAATGTGCAACAGTGTCTTGAACAAGAGTGTTTCTGAATGAGGATATCTTTGGAGCGAAAAAAATAAAAGTCTCAATACATACATGGAGAAAAATTCATGGCAGATTGACATGACAAATAGGTAGAGATTATTAAATTGAAGTTGGTGTGTATTAATCAATTGTGGTCGTGTTGCATTGCTGCAGGTAGAGCTTTGGCAGAGGGAAAGCAATGGTACTACTACAGCAGAAGGACACAAAATAGGGTCACTGGCAATGGCTATTGGATGCCAATGGGAATGGAAGAGCCAGTGATTTCAAGCTCAAGCAACAAGAGAGTTGGCATGAAGAAATATTATGTGTTCCATTTGGGAGAAGCCCCTGATGGCAACACAACCAATTGGATAATGCAAGAGTATCGTCTATTAGATTCTGCTTCCTCTAGCATACCATCCAGAAGAAGATCACAACCTAAACCGGTTAGTACGCAGTTCACACATGTTTTTTTATCAGCTAATATTAATTATTATTTTTTATTAAAATACTAGTGGAAGAATTTAAATCCACAATCTCTCCTCCCTAAACGTAGTGCACACAGTATATAATAAATGAAAATTTTACCCCAAAAAATAAATTTATATGTGTAAAGCTATCTTCGATAGTTGATTATGTTCTAATTTTTTTTACTTTGATGTTTGATTTAGGACCATAGTAAATGGGTGATATGTCGAGTTTATGAACGAGATAACGATGAAGATGAAGATGATGGTGATGGAATAGAGCTTTCTTGTTTGGATGAAGTTTTCTTGTCATTAGATGATTTTGACGAAATAAGTTTGCCAAATTAGTTGATGCAACTGATCTAGTTAGCTGCATTATATATCCAAATAGGATATTAATTTAAGCTAATTATTTTTATCATTATGATTAATGTTGTTATTTACTGGTTGTAGTTAAATCCTTTAGCAGTTTTTAGCTGCCATTATAATCAGTGAAGTCGCCATAGCTAGATTTCTATATAGCAGCCTTTCAAGTGGGGCACTCGATGAAATTCATGGCCAAACAATATGCAATATGACGTTATGCTTTCAAAGATCCCATTCACTAGTAGCACAGGTCAATCTTGGAAAATTTATGCTCTTTACTCCTTATTCCAACACGTGGATAATCACATATCTAGTATCTATTCTCAGCCATTAATATAGGAGTCTTTAATCCTCCAATTCAAGATAAAATATGCAAAAGGTCTATTTCTCGTTTCTTTAATTTTACATGTATAATTAATTTAGCATATAATCTACATTTTACTACTGTTGCTTGAAAGTTTTGTGTACTTAAAATATTTTCATAGAATAACGACAACAAAACCTTATCTCTTATATTTGTTATCTTTTTCCATATATAGAGAAAAAAAAAAAGATTTTACATGAATGGTGTAAAAAGTTTTACACAATCATTTAATCACAATCCATTATCTATGATAAATTTATTTATTTTTAAAATAATTATCTTAAAATAATTCAAACAGTGATATGTAATTAGATGATTGTTTTACACTTATCAGTATTGAGACATTAAACTCATATATTGTGATGTAGCAGAATTTTATAATCTTGTGATGATGCAGAATTTAGGTTGAGGTAAAGGTGTTAACTTAGTTGGAATGTTTGCTACTATCTTGTTACTTCTGCATATTCTTTTGCTTAAAAAATAGTTTTATCTCATGAGATGAAGTTAACTACATGGATTATATTTAACTCTAAGAAGTCAATGTAAATTTGTTGTTATACTATTCATGGATTTTGTTTTATAGAACAAAATGAAAAAAGAAAAGGAAATTTAATTTTCTTTTGGGTAGGGGGAGTGGTGACATTTGAAAGGCATGAGATTTATTTCATTTGGGAGTTGGGATCCTCACGTGCAAGGGTCGTGTTGAGAGAAAGAATGAGATTTATATTCATGGAACTTGAGGAGGATTGTGGAGCCCATAGAGCACTGTAAGGGAATGCTTCCATCTGAACATTGGGCAATAGTCCTATTAGGCTTTTATAGCTTTTGCCTACTTTGATGGTATTTGTTAGCTAGTTTTCTTGTGTCACAATGCTAAGGAACATTTTATTTTATTTATTTTCTTTTATTTTGTTCTGTTTTTATGGCATATATATGGGTTCCTGCTTAGGGAAGCATCAAGTCATGTGTGATGCAAGCATTCGCATGCTTTAAAGCACCAACACGAGCACTATATTATATCCATATATTGTCATCACAAAAAGAGTGACACACCAGTTCATGATGCTTACCTCATTCATGAGGTTCTTTCTTCTCTCCCCATATATATCCACTAGAACAGACACGATAATGACCATAAGCTTTGTAAGTTTTATCACAATACTTCGAATACAATGATGGATAAAAATCAATAATCACAAATTTTAGAACTCCATTATTGGGTATCTTCGTCATTAATTAGCATCTATCTCAAATACAAAATGATATGATGAAGCTTACTTGTAGTTGACATGATTTGACGCCGTAGTTAATGGTAAATTTTTTTGGGTCAATAAGAGAAAAATAGAAGTTATAGCTTTTGTTATCATACATATATTGTTTCAAATAGGAAAAAAAGGGCAATAAGATTGTCATACATGTATTGTTTCAAATAGAAAGAACTCGAATCTTTCAAGTATGTAGTCTTGAGTTTGATTCCAAAAAAATTATGTATGGAAGAAAAACTGTTAAAAGGGAGTCCTCACTTTAATTAGTGTCATGTATTCCAGAAAAAAATATCCTTCATATATCGAGTAAAAAGATACTCTGAGAAATAAAAAGGGTTATTTTTTAGAATATATAATGCTTATAATAATTTTTAGTAGTATGTTTAGTTAATTAGTGAAACAAATGGTATAATAAACAACATCATCGTTGAAGTCAACTTATTGCAATGATTCTTTTGGCAATGGCGTGCTAGATACAATATTGATGTGTAGCGGATACTTATAGCTTGTTTGTTTTATATTTAAAATGGCATGACATTTAACTCTTAAAAAAAAAACAACCACAGAACTTCCGTTTTCTCAAAGGAAAATTTTGTGTGGAGCAAACTTCTTAGGAAGATGGGTAGGTTTTATAAATTCAAATCTTTGAGTTATTTTCATGCTAAAATATATGAAAGAATTAAATGATTGGACATAATTGATTAATGAATTGCATGTTCTGACATTACCAACTTAAATTTTTGGCAGAAACAATTTATAATTAGACATTATTTATTTCTCAGTCGAATCCGAATTAATTAGGATATCTTTTTCTAATAAATCAAAGGGATAAAACTAAAAAAATAAAACATGAAAGTGAAAACAAATACAAAACTAAACAAAGGTAATACAAAAACGAAATCCTTTGGTAAAAGAATAAGAGCTATCACACTTCCCCTCGACAAATATATTCATTTAAAGTTCAAGATTATGATATTACAGACATAAGCTTTTAGAGCATTACCTTTATGTTCCGCTTTATACTAATTAACTAAAGTAATGTAATAACTGACATCTCAAATGCTACTAAGAAAAAGGATGAAACTATTTGACCCGTGTATTAAATCCACTAACAAGAGGAAATCAATTACTACATCTCATCATTTTGATTCTCTCTAATAACTTTTCTTCTTCGATCTCTCCTACCCAAATGGCTCTGTATATATAGGAACAACATGAATATTCATAGCAATCTTGTTCCACAACTTAGTCACTGCTTTCAGTTAGAAATAAAACAAAAGTACTTGGCAGCACCAAACCACAATACCATACTGAGATTGTCTTCATACATTTTCATAATTAGGAATAAAACAGACTACTAAAAGCTGCAACTATATAGTAAACCTTTTCTTTCAAGTCACACTGTGAAGTGATTTTTTTAACTAGTTTGATTATTCATATAACACTTTCATATAATATTATTTTGTTATATCTTATATGGCTGCAGAAAATCTTGCACAATCTTATTGTAAAAAAATATTTCCTGGTTTTCGATTAATATAGAAATTTAAAGTCATGTGGCTCTTCTCACAAGTCATAACGTGGTTTGAAATCTTAAGATAGAATCCATCATCTGAAACTTGGTACTACTTAAATGAAAAAAGATAAAAAAGAGCGGAGGTTTTGTCTTATCTAAGTATGTTCCCCTTCGATCTTCGTGTCCACGAGTCCATCGTTTACGAAACAACTCTACCCTCCCTCCATTCTTTCTTATAATAATAATAATAATTAATACTATTTCATTGCTTAATCAGCTCGTAACCACTGAACCTCCTAATCATCTCACTCGTGCTTGCTTATCAACATAACACGGACTTGAGTGTGAGAGAAAGAGGTGTGATTTTCGGTGGCAACTTCAAAGAGACCAAAAGTCATTTACTCGGAAGAACCACATAATTATACTTTGTGGCTCTCAATCTCATAGAAACTACATTTAGACCTGTAAAGTTGAAAATGCCAAATGGAATTGGAAGTCATTATGATTGTCTGTCATGAAAACCCTCCTCAAATGGGCCTTGGTTTTCACCTTGTTAAAAAAGCTTTGTTGTTTGCAATTGCAACAAAATTTATGTGTTTTGAAAGCCACAAAGTGGAAGGCAGGTGTTTGAGAAAGTACTCATCTAACCCAACCATATTGGCCATTTGGCTTGCTTGTTTTCTAGGAATTATTTTTCTCCCCCTTACAATGGCAAAAAGTACAACGAGAGCATGATTGTGAGGCCAATACCTAGGTAGCTTTTGAGTGAAGTTAATTATACCAACCCACCCATGCAACCATCACAAGTCAACAGAAAAGTTCAAAATAAGTCAACCCCACACAAAGGGTTTATTCAAAAGGGAAAAGGGCGTTCAAAGGAGAAAATGCTGAGTGAGATTTGAATGTGCTAAAGGGGGAGAACTTGTCGCCCAAGGGACAAAGGTCCTAACATGAAGGAAACAAAAAGAGAAAGAAAAAAAAGTGTCTTGTGGTTTTGCACAATGAGGGCTCAAGAGAAAGCTAAGCCAGTTAAGGGTCCACATAAACGGGATAGGAATATGAAGTTCATAAGCAAATAGTTTGTCTTTTGTATTACCAGAACACTAGAACGTGCTGTATAAATACAAGTTTTTGTTAGATTCAAGTATACAACAATTGTCTAGAGGGCAAAAAAACGGATGTGTGGGTGGGTGGTGTAAATAGGCAAAATATGAAGGTCAGTGTATAATTTAAAGATTGACCCACATCAAGCTTGTTACTTTTATATTCGAACTCAGAAAGAAACAAAGAAACAAATAAAGTAAGAAAGGGATGCAATAATACATGAACAAGCAGAAAATGTATATTCTTATTTAATTACCAGTCATTGGAAGGTACAAACTCTTGTATAAGAGAATTAAAAAATCAAATTCCCATTGTGAATCACCACATCAAGGATCATTTATATGTATTGAACAAATTATCTTTTTCTATCTGGACTACAATCCGAGTACTGAATCCCCCAGTATCAGTTGAACTGTGGTAAGCATCAATTACTGTCTCTCTATTTTTCTTTACTAACAACCACAGAGCAGCATCCCAAATTACATGACTTCTCCAGAAAAAAAATATATATTAAACATTACAATTACATATTAACCAAAAACGGGGTATTAATATGTGGTAATTAAGTCAAACTAGAACCAAGCTGATCAGCAACAAATAAATAACTTCCTACAATAGTGAATGATGCCAGCCCAGAGCGAGCCATTCGCCAACCAATACCACGGAACAAGACACCTCTGTCAGAAGGATGGATCCCAGTAATTCTTTCAAACTTGGTTCCTGGTCGTTTCCACTTCAGAATCATTCTCTCCATGGAGATGTACTAGAAACATACAAAGTGTGAATTGCTATCAGATTGGTTGCAATTGGAAATACATGAAATTACGGTATTTATTTTACTTAAATGAGATATTAATATTAATCAAAATTTGCATGACAACGTAAAAATTTAGCATATATACTTTAAGCAAAGAACACTGGTATGATCCACAAGTGAGCTGTGGGTCACTGCAGAAATATGAAGATACAAATTTCCCAAACTAACCACGCCATGCTTAATTTAGTTAGTTGGCCGTTATTCAAGCATTTTGCCCCCACTATCTTAATTTTAAAGTTTGACTTTATTAACTAGATATGAGTACCAAACTTTTGGGAAGCAAGGATGGAAACACAAAGCTAGATGACTATCAGGACAAAATCCTACAGTTGATTGTGGGGACTATAGAGGAACATCTCTGGAAAAAGGAAAACACTTCATCCTATAAGGCAAAACATAAATTTTTTTAATAACACGTTGAGTTCTTGGATAATAAAGAAAATAGTTTTGACATTGTACCTAATATGGGACAGAATTATTTTTTTTTACAGAATCATCAGCATACGGTTTTTCTTCACCTTGGTTGAAATGCAAGGATTAAACTTTAAAGAGTTACTCTGTATTCATGTTGTGTTAACTTTTCTTTAGTTTAAGTAGACTATGTTAGCCTCCTTGTCCTTTGTACTCCTTCTGTCCTTCAAATATATATTTTTTGTCAGAAAAGAAAAGCAATTCTTAGTGCAAAGATATTGCTGTAAAATACCGAAATCTATATATAGAAAATACTAAAACAAAAACTTTTTATATTCTAATTAATACCAAGGCCTTGACATGTAAGAGTAATCAAAACAAGACAATATCCACATGGTTTCAAACTTTTCAATAACAACCAGCATTACTCATACCTTTGGCAGCACAGTACATTGTGATCTACTTCTTGTAGTATCAAAACTATGTGAAGCAGCAGCAGCAACTGAAGCTGAGAATCCAGCAGTGAGACTAACAGTCAAAGGAGACAATGGACCGACTTCTTCGTTTAACCTGGGTCAGGACAAGCACGCTTAGACCAAAAAACAATAATCAAACTCACTTGCAATTAAACTAATTCATCTAAAAGTACTAGCAGATGAGAAAATATATAATTTAATGCATCAGGTATCACATGAAACCCAATCAAACAAACAACAGAGCATGTGGAATTTCCTAATTGGTTCTTTTGATGCAGATTACTCATTTAATTGGAAGTACAAGTAATCATCAGCTGTAGTTAGACCACTACACAAATCAATTTTTTTTTCTTTCACAAAGCTACTTTTCTTAAAAAATATAACTAAACACAATAAAAGGAAGAATAATACAAAATAAATGTCCATTTAATTATTGAATCAGATATGAACCTGGGTGGAGGATCCATCCCTACAGCCTTCCAATCTAGCATTGCTTGGTGCAGAAATTGCCAGGTTGAAAAAAATACGCCACTAAACACAGAATCTCGGACAATTCCAGGACAGAGACCTCTCCAAAATGTCCTCCATCCTTCCAAAGATATAATGTCAGATGGTCTCCTGACATTGGAAACTGATGGTGGCCTCCCAGATCCTGTCATTGTCCATGGATACTCTAGCAAGGCACTGGTCACGTTTGTATTTTTGGTTTTTAGGGTGGAGATGAGACCAACATATAGGTCCAATGCCCTCTTGTCTGGATAACGGCCATGAAGTAATCTTGCAATTAAAGGTGAACGAGCCCCCTTTTCCAAAGCAAAGTTGGAGCTTGGAACATATGAAGCAGCTGTAACTTGCATACGAAGCTTTATGAGTTCGAATGGAGAGCTTATGACCGCCTCAACGGCACCAGCTACCATGCCAGCCAAAAGAGCCTCAGAAGCAAACAAATAATTATTTTCCCGACCATCTGCCAAGTGACAAAAAATATACGTCTGAGCACCCAAATCATTCTCCACCAAAAAAGAAGTGTACTATAAAATTGTAATTTGCAAACAACAGACTCCAAAAGGTATTGTGAAAATCAAAATTAAAAAAAAAAAAAAAAAAACTAATGAACTTTAGGTCAAACAATCAAAAGGTCATCTCAAAATCACACAATGCCACGCAATCTACAGACATACCGAAACTTCAATATTGAATGACTTGTATAAATAGAAACATGTCATAAGCATTTAAAACAAAGTAGTACCACTTTATTTCATGAAAAACCACACAAAAGAATTCAAAGGAAAACTTAGGAATTACCTTTATAAAAGGCAGTCAGGATTTCGTAAACCCCAAATCGTGCTCCCAGACCAAAAATCCTTCCAACCAACAACCAGCCAAAACCATTAAACAAACCTAAAATGCCCAAATACAACAAGACAACTGAGTTAACATACCGTGTATATACAGTTTGTGCATCAAGAAACCAACAGAAACATGCATTTAGCTTCACAAACCCCGTACCATGTGACCAAATCTAAACGCCAAAACAAAGCCCTTTCTATTAATCCAGTGCACAAACTACTAAGAATTAGTAAACTGTGTCCATCATCACCCTGCATCCTCTTGTCTATTACGCATACACTGATACACACATTTAAGGTTGAGCATTTCTCCTAAGCAACTTATCAGTCAGTACAGGCCTGTTTGGATAAGTTTCTCCAATAAGATAAAATAAACAGATGCATAAGTTAAAATCAGCTTTTTGGAGAAGCTTCTCTCATTTAGCTTCTCCAAAAAGCTGACTTTAACAAATGCATAAGCTAATTTTAACTCAAGGGAGACATTTATTTCATTTATTTTTTCTTACTGAATTTTCTACTTCAATAAGTGCTTACGAAGAAATTTGTCCAGATAATGGACTAAGCCTAAGCCCGCAGAAGAAGAAAAAAAGAGTAGCTTTACAATTACCTGCATTGCCGGACACAGAGAGTAGTCTCGTCAAAGCCTGGGTAGGGTCCAATTCTTTACCGGTGCTGGAACCAACCTTTGAATAAAGAAACCACGAGATTGAAGTAACTGATATAGATAGGTAGTGGTTAAAATGAAGAAAAAGTGAGAACCTGAATGAGGACTTTGATGGTGTCGAGAGGATAAGTGAAGGCAGTGGCTAAAGCCACTGAACCAGCACCAGCAATCCCATGGACAACAAGACTCTGGGTCTGAGATAACTCGTTCATCTTCACATCTAAAGTGTGGGAGAAATGCACAAGAATAACTAATGGAGAAACTTCGCGGGAGTTTCGGAACGCGATCTTACTAGGGTTGGAATTAGTGATATTCTCAAATTCAATTCTTTATAGAAAAACTTCTAGTAAACGAATATCTTAAAAATATAAATAGATTTACTTTTAATTTCATGAAAATAGAATAAAAGATTTTTTGTTTGAGACATGAGAGCGACAACTTAGCAAAAATAATTACCTAGAAATTGGGCAAATAAATATTATCTTTACTTACAAGAAAATGAAAAATAAAATCAAGGAAATATTTAGAACACATAATGAAAATTAATATGATATTCATTTAAACTCCTCAATCTAAATTAATTTATTGTATAAATGCACCTAAAGTAAGTCTTGTAACTCTTTGTCCACGTTAATTTTAGTCATTTAAAAGGCATGAAAGAGATAGATAAAAGAGAATAATATATATATATATATATATATATATATGTTTGTATGTATGTATGAAGAGAACTCAAGCAAAGAAAGAAAAAAACATGGCTAAATAGGATTGAAATTCAAACGAACGAATTCTTAAGATGTCAACAAACTTGGTAATGAGACCATGCATGTTTATTTTATTTTACTCATGTAATGAGGATTGCTCAATGTGGGTAATACAACTTGCAAATGAGTTGTGCAACTTGATTTTGCATTAGCAACTGAAATAATCTCCAAGATACCCAACTCCTAACCTAAGTCTTGTTAATATAAAAGTCATAAATATTGTTATTTATGCATCCCCATCGTGACTCGTTTTGCTTAGAATCCCTTCTTTAAATTTTGGCTGTTTGTACATGTAAAAAAGAAGGTTTATGGAATTTTGTGTATAATTCAGACCACAGAGACGCTGTATTTTTAATTACAGAGTAATAAATAAAATTCAATACAAATTGTAATGTTTCCTTAGATATACGTTGACTTTTACTGACATTAAAATATAATTATTCAGATCAAAAGCTGTTACATATTGCTATTTCTAACAGTAGTATAAGGTAGCTCCCAACATCTGATTGCATCTTCTTCTATCCTATTATTTTGTTTTATACCACTTCCAATTTCCATGGGTCTTGCTTTTGACACTCCTGCCTCCTGGGCACCCTGCTTTTGATTTCATTTGTCAACTTGAATATTAAATATAATTTTTAATATTTTGCACCTTATGATTAATGTACAGTTGAACAAGAAATCCAATTCTTGGAGAAATTTTTTTAGAGTCTTGTGTGCCCGTCCTTTTTAATTTTATAACATTCAAGAAGAAACTATCATATAAAAAGTAATATTTTTTTTTTTTTTATAAATAAAACATGATCCTTACCAGGCTACCACCATATAGCACATTACTTAATTTCACTTGACTGCACTCTATACCTAATGTAATCAAAATCAATTAAAGGGATTTGATGAGTGTATCTAACAGTTCAGTTGGAATAACAACACCTTAGTCCTTTCGGATTTAAGATATTATCCCATCGATAGATGTGCCTCCACCATTACCCATACATATAACAAATATATGTCAACTTGTCTGTGAGTATCCTCCCATATCTCAGGATGATCTGTTGTTTCCTATTTTGAAGTCAAATGCATAAATTCACTACTGCAAAAGCCATGGTTTTCAGAACTATGCCTATATGCAGAGTATTAAACATAAGGGTCACCAACAATTAAAAAAAAAAAAAAAAAAAAAAAACACATAAGGGTAACCAAGCAGTACAGAAGTATAGTACAAACATAGTTTTACAATTTTTTCTTCTTCTTCTTCTTATTAGTAGAGGATTTCAAACAGAAATAGTAACTTAGGTTCTGTTAACTTGAGTATTGTTGGGTTTGAAAATTGTTGCAGCATGAAAGTATTGTTATGGATTCCAAAAGTTCATAAGCTGTGACTACTATTCCTGTATCATGTTAAACAAATTAATTAATATATATAGTTTGTAACACATGACTACCAACCAGTCTTTTTTCAGTCGTCAGATATATTCTGAACAACGAGAGGTGCTGTTCAATTACCATTTAGATACCAAATCAAAAAAATTATTCACAAATTTTATTATACTAGATAGATTATATTAATTTTGATTGAAAATGTAAAAAAAAGGATATCATACATTTTGAACATTATAAATTTATTTAAGAATATTAAAATGAAAAATACTAATAAGATATTATCTTTTAAAATATTAATGAATTAATTTGTTGAACAATATTAACTTGTTACATTTTCAAAGTTTTTTAGCAACTTATTAGAATATTATTATGATATGTTAAGAATAATACATAATATATATATATATATATATATATTTTGATTAAATGGTCATATTGATTGATAGATATGAATTGAAAATATTTTTCATTTTTATCAAAATTTTAAAATTTAAAAAAATGTGAGATCTATTTTAATCCGTGCTTGACACCTGTGCTTTGAAAGAACAATGATTAATTGATATTTGTTAAAATAAAATTGGTTAGTTCTATTGAAATTTGAAACGAAGGATCTAATTTGGGCCACAATCTCCCTCTATATGTAACTGGAAGGCCCAACCTAATAGAAAGAGCATTTAACTAGCCCTAATTCGCCTTTGAACCCTAGACAGTGCTTCCACCTTCGCTCTTTGGTTTGCTCAACCGATCTCCGCAGCAATGGTAACCTCATCTTCTTCAATCTTCATCCCTCAACTCTCATCCGTTTGATTGCACAATTCCTGATTTCAATTATGGTTTTTTTGTTTGCAGGTGAACGTTCCGAAGACAAAGAAGACCTACTGTAAGAGCAAGGAGTGCAGGAAGCACACGCTCCACAAGGTCACCCAATACAAGAAGGGCAAGGACAGTATCGCTGCTCAGGGAAAACGCCGTTATGACCGCAAACAGTCCGGTTACGGTGGCCAGACTAAGCCCGTTTTCCACAAAAAGGTACGGCGCCCTTACTGTTTCCCTTCCCCCAAACACTGCCTTTTGATTTTTGTTGCTAATTTACCTTTAATTAATTAGGCCAAAACCACCAAGAAAATTGTGTTGAGGCTCCAGTGCCAGGGATGCAAGCATGTCTCGCAGCACGCTATCAAGGTATAAGAGTCACTTCCCGTCGTTTCGTTTTTGTTTTTTTCGTTTTGAACGCGTGGCTCATGCTTGTTTTCCTCTTTCTGTTTTTACTTGCAGAGGTGCAAGCATTTTGAGATCGGTGGTGACAAGAAGGGAAAAGGAACCTCTCTGTTCTAGATGGAATATTAGAATTTGCAATTTCACACACTCTCTCTACTTCT
The DNA here is from genome assembly GCA_007407185.1 of Glycine tomentella. Taxonomy (NCBI): domain Eukaryota; kingdom Viridiplantae; phylum Streptophyta; class Magnoliopsida; order Fabales; family Fabaceae; genus Glycine; species Glycine tomentella. The sequence goes on along the minus strand of PYAF01004834.1, from coordinate 340,966 downwards.
CTCTTTTTGTACTGTAATCTTCGGCTTTTGATTTTGCAGAAATGTTGTGTTTGAGAATATTAGAATTTGCAATTTCGTTTTGTTTAAGCACTGATTATAGTATTAATGACTAGTTTCTCTTCCTTTCCTTCAAGTGTTGCAATTTTCTAACGAGTTTGCCTTCGTCTATTTTTATACTAAGCGTACCAGTGAATGCTCGTGCTCCTTAGGCTTCTTCGTTTAGAAATGGCAATGGCAACTTAGCTATAGGTAAATGGTTTTCAATCAATTGATTTTGTGTAAAATTGTTCTAAATTTGAGTTGTGCTTTGTTGTTGCCATGAAACAGTTCTCAATGCCTTAATTGGCCCTTCTGGTCTCATTTGTCGAAATTCAAATTTGGTTCCCTATTTTTTCTCTTGTAACTTGATGAAATGCACATACATGCTGCAATTTATTGTATTGTCATGTAAACATTTCTGACTAATATTAGAGATTAACGAATAGACTAGAAATTGTACAGTTAGTAGACCAAATTTGTGAGAAAAAATGGGGATCAAAGTTTAATTTGACAATAGTACCTAAAAGTTCAATTAAGCAAGGCATTGTGAAAAAAAAAAATGCAGTATTAAACGCATAAGAAATGAAATCAAACCCCAATAGGGTGATTTTTTTCTTTTATTTTTTGTGGGGGATTTACATTACACTTTTGTGAGTGATCAAACTGCAAGGAGTTTAGAACAAGCATTTCAACATGGGTCAGTGCAACTGCAAACTAAGGGAAAAGTTTTTCTAATTAATGTTAATAATGCCCATAGTTTTGTGGATACTATCCCATATAAATTGCTATTGTTAAAATGAAAGTATTGTTAGGTTGTAGATTTGTGAATGCCACTCCTTGTTGCTGCCACATTAACTTTGCAATTTTATTTTGTTTGAAAACTATTGTAGTACCAGTGACTAGTTTCTTACGTTTCTTCAATTGTTGCAATTCTATCGAGTTTGCTTTCTACCAAGTGCACCAGTGAATCGCTCCTTAGGCTTCTTCCTTTGGAAAAGGAAAATGTAGGTCTCGTTTGGGGTGGTTCTAAGTTATCAATTTTCAGTTTTGAAATGTTATTTTTAACCCAAAACTTGTTCGGATAATTTTGTTGTGAGTTTATGTTTTACTAGTTTTTAAAACACTTTACCATATTTACAAAACAATAAAGATAGGTTTTAGGATTTGGGTGGTGAGTTTTAAATTGGTGGCCTCTCTCTTTTCCGACTTGGTTCTCTATTCTTGCTTGTTCGCCACTGCCCACCGGTGCAGCTGTCAGTCGCTTGTGACTCCCTCTTCCTCCCTCTCTCTTCTACTCGTGGGTCTTTCCTTTCGTTTTGCTCACACCTAATGTCACGTGTCTCTGTGCTGTCAATCGCAGAGGAAAATCTTCAATGGGGGAGTTCTAATGCTGGAAGCCCCATCATCTTAAGGTAGGCCTATTGGTTCTGACACAGAAATGATAGACACATTTTATGAATCGGGGGTTCCTTATGTTTGTGCTTCTTTTGATTTATGTCAAAAGGATTTCTCAGGTTTTCTTAAAAATGTATTTTTTATGTATGTTCAGTGATTTCTGGTTTAGATTGTGAATTTTGTTCTCAAAGGGGGGAAAAGTTGTTGCCTTTTTGTGTTTGATTTATTGGTTGGTGTGAATTGTGAAGTGCTGAATTGAGTTGATGATGTTTGTTTTGTTGTGTTTCAGGATATGTGTGTGTTCTTATGAAGGTTGCAGTGCTATGCAGTCTATAGACTTTATGCTGCAGCTTCATTAGATATCAATTTTGGTGAATTTTTCTTGATAACTTGTTCTTGGATTTTTGTTTTGTGTGTTGATGAAGATGGCTATGGGTGGCAAAATTTTCCATGCAAATTTTGCAATTTTTTTTATAATATTCCATGCATATTTTGTAATTTTTTAAAGCCTATTCTTTTATAATTAAGTCTATTCTTTTATATTTAATTAAGCCTATTCTTTTACAATATTCCATGCAAATTTGTAATTTTTTTTATTGTATACCGTGCTTAATAATTTTTTTCATCTCAATAACCTCTATTTTCAAACAAATCATAAACTTAACATAGAAAACAAATTAATTTCTAAAATAAACATCTTAAAAAGATTGGATAATATCTTTAAAATCTAAAACATCCTAAAAGATTGATATTAGAAATTGGAATTCAACATAAACCACATTAGCTACCTTATAATAAAAAAATATAGAGATTTACTTTTAAAAAATAATAATCATTCTTATAGTTTGAAGACTATCACAAAATGCTAACTTCCATATTATTTGAGATGGTTTGGACTCATATGTTTATATGTCATTTTTTAATATGGACTATTAAAGTGATTAACAAGAAAGTCTGGCATGCATGAGCTTGGGTCACTTGGACTGCAAATTTACTAATTTCTCCCGGTCCATACAACAATGAGGTTATGCAAAGTTTTATGATTTTATTTTAATTAAATTACCGTTTAATCATAATTAATGTGCTTATCAACTAAATCATAAACAAATTTAAATATTGATATAGACCAAAAAGTGTAACACAATTTAAATTGATAAAATCCTATCCTTAAAATAAAAAATAAATCCTAAAATAATGTAAACAAATTTATAATATTTGACATCTAAAATAATATCCTAAATATTTGAAATAAATAACAAATTTTTAAAAGATAAACAATGATCTTGACTCGTTGTTGGGGGATAAAAATTTTCTTGTATTTGTGGCTGCTTGGTATAACAATGGCAGAGCAGAGTGTTCGTGGTTGTGTTTCCTGTTACAGCAATGGCAAAGCCACGTGATGATTGGGGAGAGCGGTTATTTTTTAAAGTTTTCAATTTCATATAAATCATAATCGAGATTTGCGGTTCTATATATGCACACACGTAAATTTTATATAAATCGTAAATGAGATTTGCGGTTCATGTGATTATGGAGGATTTTAAATTTCCGTTTATACACAGAGCAATTAACTTTCCTGTATATCATGAAAGGAAACTCCCCCTCAAGTTGTGTATAAAAACGTTACAACCATAGTTTTAGTCTGCAGTACCTGTTAGCTAATTAAACCAATCTGATATGAAGATGGCCAGATTCGTGGGAGGACTTCGTCTCCTTGTCTGCATCATCATTTTATTCTTAGGTTCATCGTCTAAGAAAACTCATTCTAATCTTAATATGCTGCTGATGAACATATATGCACGGATTTCTTTATACAGTGCGTATATATATGAGTGTGTATATTAATTATGTTATGTTTATATATATGGTATTGAAAATTGTATTCCTTTTCTGCTGGAACAAAATTAGGGAAAAGAGACCACATCTCAGTTCAAGGCAGGGAAAATCTCAAAGTTCAAGCACCATTCATAGGTACATACTTACATTTATTTTATCGAGTGGAAACTCAAATTTTATTACCCATCAAATATGCAACTCCTTGTGGTTGAAATACATATTAGGGTTGATATATATATATATATATATATATATATATATATATATATATATATTCCCTTACCAACAAGTTGATGATACCTGAAAAGTAACGACCAATCAGGTTTTATAGTGAAGATTAGTCATCAAACTCGTATATGCATATATCTTACATTAAAAAATTGTTCAACAGTTATAATAATCATATTGTATTCATGGGCGGATGCATGTATAAAGTTGGGGGGCAACGCCCCTCTTAAATTTTCAAGAATAAATAATTTTTTATAATAATAAAATAAGTAAAATAAAAAAAATAGTTTAAATATTTGTACGAGAGAAGAAATTGAAAAATATAGAAAAAGAATAATAAAAAAAATGAAAAATAAGAGAGGAGTGAGAGTGAATATGTATGTTTATAATTTTTATGAATGTAATGGTCATATTCTTGTTATTTTTAAGCACCAGTATACAGCTAATTTTGTCAATTTTATCTCTTTTAAATTACATTTTTCACACTTTTGTTATAATGATTTGTTTCTTTAATTTTCTTTACAAATTTTTTTTTTCGGGAGTGCTGCCCCTGAACTCCCGCTACTAGTGCCTCCCTTACTTTTTTTTTTTTTGGATCCGCCCCTGATTGTATTTGATGGTGAAGTAGAGAATGAAAACAAAATTATATACTGGTGAGTGGTTGTAAAGTTACGTACTGCGTTGATGGAAAACACATGCAGGTAGTGCAAAGTGCTGCTTTGACAACCATATAGGGAGCTGCGTTCCTGGCTCAAGTGACGACGACAATTGTGACCTCATTTGCAAAATCAACTGCTCCAAAGGTGGCCATTGCAAAGTTATTGGCGATGAACCACCAAATCACTTTTGCCATTGTTTATGCTAATTATCATATTATCAACCATAGCTGCAGGACGACAGATTTATTAGAATTCAGTTTTTCCTTTTTTTTTTCTTTAATTAATAATGTACGTGATATCTCATTAGTAGGATAATTACTTTTTTTTTTTTATGGAGAAATATAAGTTGTTAGATTTGTTAATTTTTGTTATTTTCAAAGATTTAAACTCACAACTATGTATTTTATCTTCTTATTTTACCACCAAGCTAATCCTATACAAGGGTGGAACCAGGAAAATGAGTTGGGAGGCAAAAATATATTTAACACTAAATTAATAATGGTCTATAGTTAAAATTATTATTTTTAGTATAATTTAATTTATCTATAAAATTAGAAAAATGATTTAAAATCTAACATATAAATGAGAACCTATTTGAAAACTATTAATGTAATTAAAATTGTAAAAAAAAACCATAATTAAAAGCAATTAACGCATATATTTTTTTGAAAGGCAAAGCGATTGACGCAATACGCATATGATTGCTAAAATTATATATCTAACAAAAAAATTAATTAGTGTTCTAATAACTAATATAAAAAAAATAACTCATATAGCAATCAATGTACACTTGAAATCAATTAACATAAAATGAAATAATTACAACTAAAATTGATATGAGCAATTAAAAGCAATTTAACGTATATTTTACTACCTAATATATAAAATTTTCATTATAAATATAATTTATAAAAATGAAAGAAAAGCAAAAGAAGAAAAATACACTTGACAACCTAATAGACAATAACGTTGGGTTCTTAGTATGTCAGGTACTAAAATAATATCTTGAAATTATGATCTTTCATTTGATTAAAGACCTGAAGTGTTTTTTTTTTTTTCACCAAAAAATTTCTTACGGAAATACTCCTTACGTAGCATATTGTGACTAGCGTAATAGGCGCGGGGACGATATTTTCCGCATTTGAGAACGTAATTGTAGAAATAATATTGATAAGCATTATTTATCAATTTTAATTTTAGATAAAATATTTTATTTGTTTTTGTAACATTTTTCTATATACGAAGATAATAATTTTTTAAGATAAATATTTTATTTCTCTTGGGTAAAATATAAATTTGGACGGTTCCTCTAAAAAATTTATAATTCTTTTTTAGTCTTTCTAAAATTTCTCTAATTTTTTTTTATTTTTAGTTTCATTTTTTTTTTCATTTTACGTACTGTTTAAACCATTTTCACCTCTTCATAAAGCACTTTGAGGATCAAACATGATATATTTCAAATTTCGTGATATAGAAGGATGAAAAAACATTTTAAAATTAGAAGGAATAAAAACGAAAAAAAATGAACTTTTGAAATTTTAGAAGAACCAAAAATATGTTTTGCCTATTTTTTTTTATTGTTTTGTAGACATCAACTTGTCTATAATGTCTCCTCTATTTTCGTCATTAATGATAAACTTTTCCAAAAGAGCTAATAATATATAGGGATAAAAAAACACACAAAA
>PYAF01004834.1:319975-335024 GCA_007407185.1 Glycine tomentella | reverse complement strand
TAAAAAAAAATATTTTCTAAACTAAAAATATCAAACATATTCTAAAAAAAGATGTTATAAAATAAAATTTTACCACGTAAGTAGATGTTAAATAGTAGTACCATAAGTTACATATGTTTGAATTTACCGATTGGTAGACAAATTTTTTTTTTATATAAGATAAGATTTTATAAATTAAAAAATTATGTTTTTACAAAAGATAGAGTTTCTCATTTTTAATATTTTTACCATCTTTTATAAGAAAGCACAAGAACAATAAGTAACAGAAAGAAAGAAAAGCCTCATAGCAATATTCCTTTCCGAATATAAGTTACTTTTCGCTGTTATAACCATCTTTAAATACTTTGTAAATAAATTGCAATGTTTTAAATTGTTGATTTATTACTTATCTTAAACTGCAGTAGGTAAGGCAACGCATGAACGCAAAGTTTCCCCTCCAACTGTGTGTGTGTGTGTATATATATATATATATGTTGCCTTGGCAGCAAGATTTAACTAAAGAAATTTAAAGATGGCTATACCAGCGAGGAGATCTCTACCCTTCCTTGCTGGCATTGTCGTCGTCATTTTATTCTTAGGTAAACTCAATTTCATAATCAAACAAAGTTACAAAGTTTCATCTAATCTTTGCTGCTTAAGAATATACGTGTGTGTTTCTCTAGATATATTGACGTGCATGCAGGGATGCATCCAGGGGTGTTACTAAACGGGGGCCGAAATTGTTTTTATGCAATTATTTAAATATATAACTTCTAATAAATAATTATTTAATAAAAATATTTATTATTGATTTATGTGTAAAACTATATATATATATATATATATATATATACTAGAAAAAAAATTAAACAATTTAAAAATATATTTTTCTTAGTATTTTTGTTCTTTATATATATATATATATATATTATATATTTCCTTATGAAGTTACGATTAATTAATGTATAATAATTCTTGTGTGACTTAATTGGAACAGAATCAAGATACGTGCTGAAAGCGATGGGTGAGGTTGATGCAATGGATTATAGTGCTGCATCGTCATTAGGTGCAACCTGGGATGCGCGTTCAAAACACAGAAAAAAGATGGATGTGAATGTGAATGTGAATTGCTGCTATGACAACCATATAGGAAGGTGCATTCCGGATACAGCGGATGTCAGTTATTGTAATCACCTTTGCCGAAAAAGCCACTGCCACAGAGGGGGTACATGCAAAATTCGTGGCAAAAAGGCTCCAAATCATTTTTGTCATTGTTTCTGCTAATTAAATGTATTTATCAACTACAAATAATTTTTTGAGGCCTGCACAAATCAGGCCACAATGTTTATAAAATTTTCTCCTAAAAACATCTTACAGATATATCATTTGTCTTCTTTTTTTTTCTCGCATTTTACAATATCAGTGGACCAAAGCCAAGTCTGCATGGCTTCAATGAATGACAATGGTATGTTTGTTTAACCTTATTTTTTATTAAAAAATGTAATAAATAAGTACTTTCTTTTCTTTTTTAACGTATTTGTCTAAATTATTTATAAAAAAAATTATGCATTTTTAAGAATCAAATCTTATTTACTTAAAAACACATTTTTTAAGTAACTTTCTTTAAATTTAAATAAACTGGCTCATTATTAGTTTAACCAGTATGCACCGTTTAAAATGTTTCGTACATTAAAATGTCCTCAATAATGCCTTTCCAACGTGAATTGAGTAAATTTAGTGCACACCAATCTGATTAATATGTTATCACACTAATATCCAGATAGAAAGATTAGCAAGTAGAATTATCCAGATAGAAAGATTAACAAGTAGAATTCTGTTTCTGATATCGATACTAGTTCTGATATACAAGTCTCAATTGATTCATGAAAAAAATTATTTTCTACTTCCTTTTTAACACTCTTTTGGAGCTCAGACATGTTTTTTTTTTTTCCTGAAATCTGTTGAAATTTTTGAATTTTTATTAGGATTCTCGACTTTGACGGAACTATATGTTTTATTGACTGTTTACACTGCATTTGAGACCTAATGGGGTTGCCAAGCACCGGTTGCATAAAATGAAAGAAAAGGACATATCTATGAAATAATATATAAAAAAATCTGAAAAATATCACTAAATTGAATTAAAAAGGGTACATTGGCTTCCATAGAGTCACATACGTTTTCCGCTTGGACATTGAAAAATACAGTGCTGTCTATTGTAATGGTGAGGGACAAGACCATCACCTTAAAACTCTAGACATACTTTCCTCTGTATTTAGGCTTTGGATCCTTAATTAACTTGGGATCACCGGCCTCAGCTAACTGAGCATCAGCAGGACTAAAAACTGCAGAATGAAGATTACCATCTTCTAACCATTTTACATGGTTCTCCTTAAATTCAATGTGTTTTTTCCTAGCCACCTCAGCTATTTCCTCTGTGTAAGGACCTGTCTTGACCATTGTCAGTAACACCCTGCTATAACGTGAACTAAGGATCTGCTCCGACGAAGAAATCAGTTTAAAACATGGGTGCTCTGGGAAATGGTTTTCAGCAAAACCATCTTCTCTCAATACAGGATAGAAATATACAAGCCTGCCCCCCATTACAAGCATCTTGGCTGCAAGATCAAGCAAATCATGCACGCACTCAACTAAACTGTAGGCTGCAGTTGATGGTATGTGATTTGTTCTTTTTTCATCAGGAACAGTGTAAGGTTCCACAGCCCCCCTTAGCAGCTTCCGACCACCAGATTTGCGTCCCCCAGCTCGCACTCCATAAGGAGGATCACAAATTATGGCATCAAATACCTAACAAATACCAAATATATCAACAATTTTTGTAAAAGCAATAAATTTGCATCCAGCAATTATTTTTTAACTTCACATTGTAGTTTTTCCTTTTAAACAAAATTAGAGATAATGCTCCCAGATATCTTGCCAAATCCAGTACATATCAACCGGTGGCAGAACTTGACAGCCAAACATATTAATATAATTCTATCTAATACCCAATTGCATCTTATCCAGATATTACTATTCACCTCCTACTAATGTCCACTGCTATCATATGGTAATAGAAACAATTAAGATTTGGTAGATTGCATTCCACCTAGGGGGATAAGGGCATAAGGCTTGGTTGTTGTTAAACAGTCATTTTGAAGTTTGATCAGGATTCAATAATCAAATGCTAAGCCCCAAGCACATCTGGCAGGCTTACAGAGAGCCAGGTCATAAAAAAAAGTATTGGGATTCGTGGAATGCCAATTCCATGATTAAATCTATTGCTAACCATCAGTACACAAGTACATTTCAAATCATCAGTAATACCAATCTATTCCTTGCATAATTTAGTAAAATAACAGAAAGCCAGAGTCAGTAGCACTTACTGAAAAGAAAGCAAGAAACCACAAAACATATTTTATACTTCATCTTAGATAGCAAAAACGCCAGTAAAATTGCTGATATTGGAAAAATTATTGAGTCGAGAAGCAAGCTGGATATCTCCTTTCAGATTGAAAAAAATAAAACAAATAATTAAGAACAAAAGTACAAGGGCAAGATTTTTCTTTTCAAATAATCACCTCTTTCAGCGTAGAACGCCAGGGAGGAAGGTTGTTGTCTGCTCTTAGAAGACCAACAGGCATTGGCAATCCATACTGCAAAATGTACAACTTCAAGTTACCATAAGTGGTTCTAAAATCTAAATTCCAACTATGCAAACACAATGTTTCGTACAAAACCAAATAACAATAGTGATAGTTTTCGGCACATTTACCTGCTTAAAATTACTCCAAACATTACAGTTGGGACCACGTCCATCACGGACTACCCTAATGTCAATGTCAGCACCCTAAACAATTAAAAGAAAATCTTCAGCATGTGTTTTGGCATGAACTTTCCTAGAAGTAATAAATTGTAAAATAATATAAAGTAGGATAACTGGATAAGTTGCAAAAAAGATCACCCAAAAGAAGGGAGAACCAGACCATGGTCATTGCTCCAAAATGAGCTGCTGCAACAAGAATACTTCCAGTTCCAACAAAAGGGTCATAAACTAGTTTCCCAGAAGTAGCTAGTGCTTGATTGGCCATTAGAAAAGCAATTTCAGCATCCATGGCTGTTGGCCCAAGATAAGTACGGCTTTTCAACTGATATGTGGGTAAAAGCTTCCTATCTGCCCCACCAACTTCGCGACCAAAGAAGACTCTCTTTTGTACAATTGGAGGAAGACCATTATTACCTCCATAGTTATCAACTTCTATAAGCCAGAAGTTGTGATCGGGGTTTTTCAACTTTACTCGGCCCTGCGAACAAAGTGACCAAACAATGAAAGATAAGGAATACATTCTTGCAATAGTATCTGTTTAATAAATAACAAGAAATTTCATTCATTGTAACACATCTGACTTCATAAGCTAAAAAATAAAACGACTCTGGCAAGCTTGAATGAAAACAAATGGGGAAGACAAGGGGCCCATATGAAAAAAGTAAAATGATACTCAATGAATTAGAAAAGTTCAAAAACCTTGATGAATTATAAATCAGAGAAAATAAATCTAGGTACATATTGTTGGAAATTTAGTAGATATTAAAAAGTATCCAGTCAAAAAAGACAAAAATCTAGCAGAAGCTGCAATGTAGTTTCCATCATCCTCATCCAGACTAGAAAACATTCCAATGAAATGGCAGTGAACAGCAATGATTCAAATTCCATTTCAAGAGATTATTTATAATCAACCTACTCAACAAACACTAAAAAGGCACTGCTAACCACATAACTACAAGAGCAGGCATAAAGTCAATAGTTTGCCACATTAAGGTAGCATATCAAATTTCACAACACTTCCAAACCAATACCAACCAAGGCTATTCACAAGCTCATAATTTTCACACCAATGAGATTAAAAGAACACCACCTTGAAAGGGATATAAGAGAGCCCTTGAATGAGCTCCTTTTGCTCCTCCAAGCTAATGACCTTCCCAAAGCAATCAACGGTTATCTTGAAAGTGCTATCAGAATCCAAGTACGGCAATTTCCTCTCATCAGGGTAACTCAACACAGACTCCTTCAACTCCTCGTAGCTACTCCCTTCACCCCACAGCTCATACATCCCCTTCACAAGTATGCCTGCAAAAATTTCCACCCCAGAATCCAAAAACCATTAAAAATCAAAACTTAAAACAGACCCACAAAACGAAAATTTCATTCGAGGGAAAAATAACTGACTTCGGGTGGCGATGTTTCGAGCGAGTTGTTCCGAAGGGAGGTTGACGAAATGGAAAGGGGAATCTGGGTGGTAGTGAAGAGGGAGTTTCCATTGCAATTGCGAGGGAACGTTGCCGTTTTGGGGGTCCTCGGTTGCTCCGAAGAGTTGTGCCAGAGATTCCACTTCGGGTTTTCTGTAATCCAATAACCTGTGGAAGAAAACGCACAAGTACCACATGGTTTTTTTCTCTCTCTTCGGAAAACAACACCACCACAAAAACGAGTTTGACAGTGAAGTTGGAGAAGAACGGAGACCAAATCACAGAGAGAAAGAGAAGGAAGGTGAAAGTGCTAAACCCAGACCAAAGTCCAAAACCCTCGAATGCCTCCACTTTTTATTCTTTCTTTTTTTTTTACATGAGATGAGATTTTCGAGTTTTTGACCTAATAAATAATGTAATTTTTTTTACTACAATTGTACTTATTTCAATATATTTATATTAATTGGGATGGATTTTGATTCTGGGACTTTTTCCCCAGATCATTCAGAAAAAAAATTTGGGATGGCTTACATATGATGTTTAATCTTTATAAAAATGAATCTATTTTATTTTATTAAAAATTGATGTTTTTGATTGTTATAAATTTTAATTATTTTTTAAAAAAAAACTCAGTGTAGACATGAGATATTCTAGTGTCATATCCCTTTACTCACTCAAATAAATTCCATATACCATTCATTAATTACGAGATCATAAAAAATCTACTTTTTTCCTTATGTTAGTTGAGCTCATCAATTTGTCTATTTTTTTTTCGCTTAAAAGATACTTTTAAGTTAAAAATAACATACATTTAAACCAATATTCTCACTTCAATATAAGTTTAATTGCTAGCATAACCACATGAGACACACATCCGTTTATAATTTTTCTTTTCCTCAAACTATAAGTAATAACACCATTTAGGACAACAAACACTATCTTTTTCTTTATCCACGATACCATATAAACATACGCCCTTGCACTTATCCTATTTCTCTTCCTTCATAACCACCAAGCCGCCAAAATTTCGTCTCGCTTCCTTCATTGATTCATGACCATCCTCCACTTTTCCTTCTCGGTTTCCTTTTCCAATCAAAACATGCATGCTAGTTCCTTCTCCTATCCTTAAGACCAAGACATTCACAGCTTAAGGGAAGCAAGTTGAGCTCGCGAATGGAGCTTGAATCACACTCATGTTGCCTTGTCATAGTGTAATAAAACATGTTTTAAGTTTCAAACGATAAGGAAGAAATAGGGGTTGAAAGGATGAGGGAAACTCATGGTTCCAATTCCTAAATTTTGGAGCTGATTTTGACTTATCTTTGTATATTACGTGTGAACATCCCTGTTAGAAATTAGAATCAACCATTGCCCTTCACAATATTATAGTTCTAAATGTCCTTTTTAAAACCTAATTGATCTCATAATTTTTAGAAGCCACTATAATATTTGGCAAATATTTTGGCTTAACATGTCAAAGTTGTCTTCTGCAGTACAACTTTGTACTTGGCTTCTAGTTGTGGCCAATTGAGGAAGGTGAAGATTGATCCATTGATTTTAATTATCCTCCTTGTGTTTCCTACACCTTGAAAGTTCCTAAACTTAGCCTTACCCAAGTTCCAATCCTTGTACAAGCTTAAGAAAAGTTTGGTGTTCAAACCATAGCAAAATATATAGTGCGAAATTTTAGCTTGTGTATTCACCTTGCCTTTAACATGGCTATGTAATTTGTACAAAAGAGATATGGATCAACCCTTTTGTACATTTAAAGTTTAATATCTTAGCTGCTGAACCTAATTAGTCTTACCTCATTTAACTTTTTTTTTACAATCTATAATTATATTTATTAAGCCATGTAAAAAGTAATTTTAGACAATGACAACCTAGGCAATGACACCATTCTAGTGGTAATTTGTTACTTTCTTGTTATATTTACTATTGTTTGAATTCCTAATTTTTATGAAACAAACAAATGATCTATATGAACTTTTGAAAGAAAGAAAATTAAGGGACTACTAAGTGTGCATTAGTTGGGCAACATAGTCTCATCATCTTAATGAATATTTTAATTTATGATAAAATATGAAAGAATCATTTAAAGATTTCAATTGGATTTCTTCCATATATTGTTTGAAAATGTAGACATAAGTAAAGTTTGTAAGTCCATACTAATCCAAGTGTTCTCAACATAAATAGGTATAAGTTAAATAAAGTTTGAAGATGTTTCTTTATGATTATCTCATAATTCAAAAAGAAAAATAACATGAGAATAACTTTTTTCATTACACTAAATAACAAGTCAAGAATGAAAAAATTTCATTACAAAAGGAAAATTTTGCTTGGTTTCTTCTCTAAATCTTTTTAAAATAACTTTTTCTATATGAAAGCTTATGTTTAATGTTCAACTACATAAAATTTTATATGCAATTAGAGTGTTCATAATCTTCGTAATAAAGATTGTCTCCAACAACTACAAAAATATTTTAAGGTTATAAATATGAAAAAAAGGAAACGTAAATGAAGTTAGGAATTCACTCAACTACCTTCAGCAAACAAACATCCATTACTTCAATTATTGCTTCATTTTTTGCACAATATTTTATTAGACACTATTTTTGTACATTATTGCTCGTTGAATGTTTCGAAAATATATGGGTTTTATTTTTTCTTTTAGGAGTATTTTTTTATATGAAGAAATTTGTTAAGAAGTACTTAAGGATTTGAATTTAGAGAGACTTGTACCAGCATACTTGGAAAGTGAGATTCAACTTTTGCAAAGAAAAATATTGTCTAGGTGAAAAGTCTTAAAAGTAGTTAATTAAGGACTAAACATAACCCTAAGTTTGTTGGATGTGTTATGATAATTTTATTATGTTCATAGTGTTTTTCCTTATCCTTCTAACCTAAGACTGAATTGTGAATTTCTTTAATTAAAGTTTATTTTCAAAAGTTTTTTAACCTTATGTTTTACTATGTTTGGTTTTTCCTAGTTACATTTGCTTGATGTATCTGAAATATATATAACTTTAATATATAGTAAATATATCAACCTAGCAAAACTTGCCACATTTCCAATTTGAAGTTGGCTTAATCAAGCTCGGTCTCCAACATTAGACAAAATTATATGGTTAATTTTCATAAAATACTAGTACTTTTTCTATCTAGATTATTTTAATTAATTCACATTTAACAAAAAGTAATTAATTTAATTAATCACATTAAATTTATCAATCATTTGTATTATCATTTCAAAATTATTCTTTTTTTATCTCTCTATTTACTTAACTATTTCTCATTAATGTTTAGAAAAAAAATAATTAAGTAAAAATATGTAAAAAAAAAAATATATAGAATATAGCCAGCACTATTGGGGCAATTCGTTGAGATCAAAATTGAGGGTGGATATTGGGGTCGATCCTAATGGTGGAGAAAGTCTCTTTTGTCCATTAACATGTGTCACTCACAGGACCCCACTCTGCAAGTGACTTTAGAGGGGAAGGAGGAGGAATTAGGATTTGTAATGATAGTGGCTCATTGTAGGATTTGGTAGAAGAAAAAGTTGAGGCATAAATTAAATTCAATCTGTCACATTAATTATTTAATAAAATTTTAACTATTTATCATAAATCTTTGATATAGTAATCCTTTATTGGAATTTGATATCAATCAAAAAACTCTTAATTTTATTAAATAAAGGGTATTTTGGAGAGGGCCTTATTAAATAAAACATAACTAAGTGAGATTTGTTTATATTTGAAGCAAAAATTAGGAAACTATTGCTGCTTATAATCAAGACCGAAGGGAGTATGTCAAAGTTTGAAATCTACACATCGCAAAATACATGTTTACGATCACCGCAAAATAAAAACCCCGTGATTTCATCGGCGTTGAGTAAAGAAAGTTTTATTTTCTAAATGTCAAATTTAAACTAACTAACTTCTAATCTCGACAGATTAGGTCCTTAGTAGTGATGCCACTTAATATGTTTCCAAAGGAAAATTGTTAATTCAATAAATAAAAGCTATGCGAATGAAATTTAAATTAAACTCAAGGGAGATGATTATTGCAATTTTTCTTTACCTTTAAATGATCCAAATCGTACTATAAGACACTCATATAAATTTTACATAAACATCTTCACTTCAAATCAATATTTTACTAGTATTGCATCAATCATCCAACTTTTCCTCTACTTTATAAAAAAGTTTTTTTCTTTATCGAGAATAAAATAATTTTATTTTTATTAATGTGAGGATAGTTGAAAGTGTATTGCAATTAGTCTCTTTTTATTTATCTTCAATTTTTACAATCCTTTTTCAAATAAAATGTAGAACAAAAATATTTATCTTATCTAATATCATAATATTTAGCAAATCAAATAGATCCTTTAACATTTCTATGTAATATGCACAAAATGGATTTGAAGCATCCCTTTTGTACATTAAAGTTTCATATCTTAGCTACTAAACCTAATTGATCTAAACTTATTTACTTTTTTTTTTACAATTTATGACAATGTTTTTATTAAGACATGTACAAGGCCATGGCAACCGCAAGGCGAATTAGGTGAATGCCTTAGGCCTCCTAAAAATGATGGAAAACAAAGTGAGGATGAATTAAAAAACATTATATTAATCATAAAAATATTTAAGTTCTATAGAGTATTATAGCATGGAAGATCTTGATTTATTTTAATCAATAAATATATTGTAAGACGTTTCAAAAAAAGAAATTCATATTTCATTAAAAAATTAAATTATATAAAAAAACAACATTTTTTCAAATACATGCATTGTTTATAAAATATTTTATGAATACTTGTAACCATTGTAAAAGGACAGATGGAATGAATTTGTCATTTTATATATTGTAAGGAAAATGTTACAAATACTCGATTATGAAACTTTAGTCAATAATTTTGTAGTCAATAAAAAATATAAAAGGAAAATTTATATAAAAAAATTAAATTAATTTTGCCTTAGACCTTAAAATGTCTAGACTCGACTCTAATGTAAAATGAAATTTTGAATAATGACAACCTATGCATAGGTGTGATGTATGTGAGAATTTGATATATTGTCATCAGTTTTGTACTCGATGCGCATAACTCCGACTTTGGTAAGATATACGAGTGCCTAACTATAGCTTGTACAAACTATAAGTTCTACATACAAGTGTGCTATGTGAAATTTCTTTAGATTGACTATTGCATTTTACCTTTCTCCTTCTCATTGATTCTAATTGTGAGTTTCTCTGGCTTATTTATGTGTTTGTGTTAGGTAGTAGAACGAAAATGAACAACTATGCGGGATCTAAAAATTCACTTGTGTTAGTGATTTTCTATTTTTGTTATTGTTTCTAGAGATTTTGTATGTTGTTTTTGCTGGATTTGATAGTGTTTAATTGCGCCGGTGAAAGTACTGTATCGTCGGCTATGGTGGTTAATGGGGTTCGAAGATGATGAAGAATGCTAGGGAAGAGGAACTAAAATTTGTGGCGATTTTTTTTATTTGACATTTTGTGATGGTTTTTAATCCCTAAAATCATTTGTTCCCGTAGCCAATGAGAAATGACAAGCAAATATGGAATCAATATTCAAGATTTGGTAGGACTAAACCTAAACATTTTGATATATATATATTTATGAGGATGAAAACTATATTTTAGCATTTATTTTATAATGATTTATTAGTCAATTTTATAATATAAAATAAGAGTAAATTACACTCGCACCCCTTAATTGTTTAGTTCACATTACATTCAGACTCCTCCCTCTTAAACCGTTTAATAATTTATCAGAAAGTAGACACATAGATCACATGACTTTTAATGAAATTTTATGTCTAAAATATCTTCATCTTTTTCCTATTGACTCCATAAAAGACATATCATCATTTTCAACATGAAAATATTTTAAGACTATTTCTTCCTTGTGTTTTTTCTCTAATTGGATGCGATTCCAACTTTCAATCTTGTGTTAACACCATTCTTTCTTCTTATTCTTTTTTTTTAGTTCAATTTTTTTGGTGCGTGTTGGGTGTTTTGGTTGTTGCTTTTTATTGGACGTGTTCCCAACAATGTCTAATGATTGAATATGATCATTTGCTTCAAATTTTAGTGTTTTACTCTCGCATTTGTGTTTTTAACTCCTTTCTTCGAAATATTTTTTTTATGACAAAATGTTTAATACAATGTCTCAATCAAGAACTGCAAGACACATCATAATGTTGAACCGAAAAAGATGAATTGAAAGTGGAGATGAACAAGATGAAAATAAAAGAAGAGACAATAAAGATTGAGTAATTCAGCACCATGTATGTTATTGAAAAAAAAAAAAAGAAGGTGAACAAGATCTGGAAACAAAAGAAGACAATAATTGTAAATTTGACAAACTAGTTTACATTTATTTTACTTCCGATGAGATTTTATTGTTTAGCAGACTTTGGATGAGAAATTGATTAGTAAATAATATGATTTTAATTTTTAAAACCATAAAATAAGAAGGAAATCAAACAACAAAATTGTTATTTATTTGCGATCAGTTTAACCTAAAATATAATCCTTTTTCAAATTATTTATTACTCATCTAATTTCATTTGGAAAATTATACATTTCATTTGTCTTGATGATGTTTGAGGCCCCGCTATACGTCCATGAAATGATGAAACAAATACAAGACTATTTAAACCAAGGGGTAGTATTAAATTGCTTTGACACATTGATTTTAATTTCAAAATCAGTTTTGTTGGATAGTCACCTATGAGATGCTTCTTTAAATGGAGATTGATAATAACCCAATCAGTAGACTAAGAAATATTATTTTCATTCGAGAACAGAGGTCAAATTATAGACCTTATACACTATCCAATAATAAAGGTAACAATTTCATATTAACTTCATAAAAGTTTGCTCCAAAAAGTAGCAATATAGACCTTTTTACATAATCTTGTGATATAAAACAAAAAAAAAACCTGCACAATTATATATAAACTTGTTTCTCAATGTGTATATCAGTTTCATATTACAAAAAGTATGAACCTTCACAATTATGTCTATATCCAAACATAATCCAATAATTCCCAAAAAACAAATTAATAGCCAATCATGTATCTTGTATCCTTGTCTTCCTTTTCGCTCTAAGTTTTTGCCTTTTTTTAGATCTTGATCGTGTATCCTATTAGTGTTCACACCTCCGCTTGAAGATTCAACTAGTTCTTGTGAATGTATTTGAGTTTTGAAAAGATAAAAAAATCATTCACATTTTCACTCGCATGTTCATTTACATTCTCACTCACAGGTTCATTCATATTTTCACTCAGAGGTTTCACATGCTCATTCACATGTTCATTCACATTTTCACTCACACGTTTTAGTTTCACATGTTCATTCACATTTTTACTCACAGATTTCACATGTTCATTTACATTTTCTATCACAAGTAAGTTCCAAAACTCATCATTTGTTTTTATTAGCATACATATGAATATAAATTGAATTTTTATTCTTAACAAACATTTTCAGCACATCATGATTAATCTTAAATGGAAAATTTTTATCATTAGAAATAAAAGAGTGACATGGTAACAAGTCTGAATCATTAGCAATGTTGTTATTTAGAAATAGACAACAATAAATCATCAAAATTAAATAAATAATCTTAAAAAGTAACCTATATACAAAATCCAGTGATCACGCTCGTGAATTTCGAAGAGGAAGAGAAGCGTGAACATTGCGAACTGGAAGAGGAACTCGCACCCCTTGGACGAAGATGATCATTGAAGAAGAGCTTACTAACGGTTGAAGAAGAATAAAATGTGAACGTCGTGAGATGAAAGAAGAACTTTGCATTCGCCCCTTTTACGCTTTGCGAACAAGATGAAGTAGTGAAGAACTAACTAGAGGAATGAAATGTGAATACTAAATTCTGACACTAGTTGAGAGAAAATAATTTTGATTTTACAATTAAAATATAGGGACAATTTTGAGAAGATATTGAGTATAAAAGGAAGAGATATCAAAATGTGATTGGTAAAGGAGAACTCCATATAAATAAACAATCAGATCTTTTTTTTATAAAAATTAATCATTCACACATAGAAAAAATCTTATATCACATGGTTATAAAAATCACACGTCACATTGCAGGTGAAGAGAGGTGGGTACTGCTGTGTATATGAAGTAGTCGTGTTTCGCTTTCTTTCCTTTCTTCCCTTTTTGTTCGCTTCGGCTCCGTTAGGTTTTCCTTCCGCGCGTTTACTCGGAACTACTCTTGCACTCTTCGGTACTGTTCTCCCTTTCCTTTACCTGATGTCTATAATTCCACCTTTTTCTTCCTCTTTCGTATAATCAATTCAATAGTTCTTCACCATTCGCCTGTTTCCGATTGATTTTTTTTTCTTTTTTTTTTTTTTAAATTGTGATAATTCACTTTGCAGCATCTATTAGAAGCTAGATATGGTCATGGGTTTAGTCAATTTCGTGTTTTGAAGTCATGGGGTTGTTGGGCTTGCCTCAATTCCGGACCAATCCCAATATTTACAAATTTAATAAGGGGAGAATGTGAATTTATCTTTAATTTCACTGAAATCTTTAATTTTTGTTATGTCTTGCCTAGTTTTTCTGCTTCTAATTGTAGTAGGTGTGCCTGGTGTACCTTTTATTTTGCCCGAGTTGTGTTCTATCGTTTGCTCCGAGGGTTAGTGATAAACTTTACATGAAAAATTGTATCTGAATTTTGCATCCCCAAGTTTAAAAGAGGGTTAGTAATTGACTGAGTGCAAACCGTACCCTTAAAATATCTCATGGAGAAATAATTGCTGCATCAATCTTTAACCTTTATCAATAATACATGAATACGCAAAATTGCTTTATGGGCCAAATATTTTATCATTTAGCTTCTAGGACATGGACTTTCATACTTGTATGCCTTTGAAGTGTAGATGCTAATAATCAGGAAGTTGGATGGCAGCTTTGTTTTCCTTGCTATTTTGTACTTTTAATCCTTACATTATGCTGTCTTATGGTTCATAAAGAAAGAATCCCATTCGTTAAAATTTTGGAAGTTAATTGTTTTTATTGACAGGGGATGGTTCTGCCACTTATTTGTGTGGATGGTGGGATGGCTTATCCTGCATAGTTAATTCAAACTTTATGTGCTAATGCTTGGATTAAAGGTACTGTTTATGTTGATGTGCTAATGCTTGTCTTCCTGCATTTATGTAGTTTAAAATGTCTGACGTGGAAGAGTATCGTTGCTTCATTGGTGGCCTTGCATGGTCAACATCTGATAGAAAGTTAAAAGATACGTTTGAAAAGTTTGGCAAGCTTATTGAGGCAAAGGTGATCAGTATCGTATTATGACTATAATCATTATAGTTATTCTAGCTGAAGCTTATTATTGTCAGTATCACATTTCATGTTTATGTGTAAAAGTTGATTTATGCTGTACTTTTTTGGCTTAGACCTACAGTTTATCCTTTGTTTTTTTTTTTTTTTTTTTTTGAGTAAAATTGCAATATCTGCTGAACTCGTTTATAACCTAATCAAGTAAACAAAATAAAAAGAAATCTGTGTAATATGATTACGAATCTAAAGATTATTTTTTTTGAGATTGTTAATGTTCAGTTTCATCATATTTTTGAAACAGGTGGTTGTTGACAAGTTCTCTGGGCGTTCTCGTGGTTTTGGATTTGTCACATTTGATGACAAGAAAGCAATGGACGAGGCTATTGATGCTATGAATGGGATGGATTTAGACGGGCGAACTATTACTGTTGATAGAGCTCAGCCTCAACAAGGATCAACTAGAGATGATGGTGATCGC
>PYAF01004834.1:294925-319875 GCA_007407185.1 Glycine tomentella | reverse complement strand
GAAACAGGTGGTTGTTGACAAGTTCTCTGGGCGTTCTCGTGGTTTTGGATTTGTCACATTTGATGACAAGAAAGCAATGGACGAGGCTATTGATGCTATGAATGGGATGGATTTAGACGGGCGAACTATTACTGTTGATAGAGCTCAGCCTCAACAAGGATCAACTAGAGATGATGGTGATCGCTACCGGGAGCGTGGTCGTGATCGTGGTCGTGATCGTGATCGCGACCGAGATTATGGAGGTGGAGGTGGTCGAGGATCTAATGGTGGTGAATGCTTTAAGTGTGGAAAACCTGGTCATTTTGCTAGGGAGTGCCCTGGTGAAGGGTCCAGGGGAGGCAAGTATGGTGGTAGGGAAAGTAGATATGGTGGAAGCAGTGGTGATGGTTATGGACCAGATAGAGCAGATCGTTCTTCAGGGGGGCGCAGCAGGGATGGTGGTAGTCATGGAGATTCTGGAAGTGATCGAATTTATCGTGATCGTTCAGGACCATATGAGCGAGAGCGACGGGGATCGGGAGGCTTTCGTTGATATCATGTAGTCTTTCAATGAGGTATGCAGCATGTAATGATCTCTTGTCTCTGCTTTCTGTCCTTTATGTTTTATACTTTTATGGCCTAGTTATTAGTATCGTATGTATCCTGATTTGAAACAGAAATCATGTCCAGCGATACAAATCGTAGTATGACTCGTTTTTAAGCTTGAATCGTTCTCCGTATCACATGAATCACTTCTGTATCGGATGACTTGTGATTCTGGATCTGTCTCGCACGATCCAAAAACGTGGGTCACAATAACAAATTGGGTTGGGTTTGCAGGATCCGACTTTGGAGAAAGCATTTCAGATCACTTTTTCTGCAAATTTTTTTTCTGAAAAAAGAGGAAAACTGCCACTTTCAGTTTTGCATGTGCCCAAACTAAAATTTCAATACTTAATTTTAGTTTTCAATTTTTGATTGCGTATTTTTTTATTCGAAGGAGAGGCTCTGTTATTAACTTATTTATCTCTCAACCAATTTCATTGTGAAGAGAAGTGCGACTGTGCAAAGTCACTTGCCGCTTGACCGCTTATGCTTTTTATAATTTTTAATTGCCTTTTGTCTTCTTGTGGACTTCCCATGAGTCTATTTCTTGTAACTTATAATTTCCTCTCTCCTACTCTCTTTTTGTCAGCTTTATGGGTTCTTCTCTTTTAATTTCTCATTTCTTATTTGTTACTTTCATTTTCAGTTTTTTGAGGTACAGGGATTATTTCTTCTTATTGGTTTTACTTTAGAAGAGGTTGAACACTTTGGGTTGTTACTATTTTTCGTTCTTTTGATTTTATGACTTGAATATATGATATATTAGGTTATATTTTTTTTTTAATATTTTTTTTCAAGTCACTCATTTTTACCTAAAAATGTCATATTTTATTGATCATGTATCTTACGATGCAAAATACGATTTGATTCACGATTTGTAAAATAGCTTTCCGATTCACGATTCGAATCTCAATTCAATAACAATGTTTTATGGTTCTAATGAAGTTGTAATGTGATTTTTTGCAGATGTGAAATTGAAGAGGTTGCTGTTAATGCTTCAACTTTCCTTTTCATTCGCACTTGACAATGCTCTGTGGACTTCTGGGATTGTTGTTTGGATGGATCATTGATACCAGTATTTTGATATGCAATACTCAGCACATTATGCAAACTCTTTATGTTCCTAAATGCTGATCTTTTGGTCTAGTGAAATCTTATGCATGCTTGACTTGAGGTCAAATTCGA
This sequence comes from Glycine tomentella, assembly GCA_007407185.1. Classification (NCBI taxonomy): domain Eukaryota; kingdom Viridiplantae; phylum Streptophyta; class Magnoliopsida; order Fabales; family Fabaceae; genus Glycine; species Glycine tomentella. Next base: position 318,105 of record PYAF01004834.1, on the reverse strand, counting down.
TGTTGTGCTCTATGCTATCTATAATTTGCTGCTGGGTATCTTGTGAATTGTGACTTTCATGCATGGGGAGTTGCATGTAACATATTTGCTGCTGGATTACCTGATTCAGTTTAAGACCTATTGGAAAGTTTGTTGGTGTTGGATGGGTGGGTTTTGGAAAGTCCAAGATGGAGGTCCAAATGTGGAGTTTTGTTTCTTCTTGTTGGGAGAAGGAAGTTTTAAAAGTAGAATGCCCATTTGGCTATTATCCCGTCTCAGGATATTTGAGTAAAAAATAGTCAAGCGGGTAAATTATTGAATATTCGTCTTGAGTACCTACTTTCTTATTTGCTAGATATCTGTTCTGGCCTGCGCTTTATTAATGTTATTGACATTTTGGCAGGATGCTTGGCTAAATGTGGTCTTTTTGGATTCATCATTGGGTTCTTTTGTTGCTAACTGGACATGCATGGTTTTTAAAACTTAAAAAATCTTTTCAGCTGCAAATGGCTACCAACAATTGCACTCAAATATGCATACCACTCTTGTTTTCTTCACGGGGGGCACTGATGGAAGGGGGTTCCATTTTCTATGATTGTGGCACTTTGTTTGGGAGATCTTGATGCGTTGAGCAACTACGATCCATTGCTTTTTTTTACATTGTTGCTCTATGTGGTGGAAGATTGCTCTCATCGAACATTTTACCTGCCTGCATGTGATGTTTTGTTTGCTGAGATCCAGTTTGTCCTTACCATAGGAGAGGGATAGTGAAACGAGTTTGGTCCCAATTTTGCATTCTCTTCAACCTCAAGGTTGGGCTCGCTAGTATCAGTTTTGAGATTTCTGCCTTACTTAACCTTCTCACTAAGGTTATGAAAGGAAATTGGTTGTGTTTACCTGCAGAAACTTATAATTCGGCTATCATGGTCTGTGTGCTAAAATTTATTATTGTTTCTATATCTGTTGTCATCATGTTGAATGCCAAATTTATTCAATTGTTTTCATTCACTTTCTGTTTCGCCATGTGGTATATTTGACCGATTTTCGTAGTTGTATTGATTTAGTGATTTATTAATTGGTTTTGTTGCATGCTTTAATCTTTCTGGTCTATCGCCTTTTCATGCTTTTAATCAGGGCGATGTTATATTACTTTGAACCTTGCTATTCCCGGTTGAATTGTTAGATGCTTGTTAGCTATAAAAAAAATACAGGTTTTAGGAAGTAATAGATTTTTGCAATTTTTTAATTTCTTTTGCTGTGCTGAGAAACACAATTTCATATAAGGATCTAGTTATGATTTGTTGACTTAAATTTGTCTCTCTTTTTTCGGTTTAATAATGTTTTTTTTTTAATGGTTTGAATTTCCATATTCTTTTTGAGTTTTTGATCCCATAATATTCGTGAACACTTACTTTGATCTCCGATGTTACAGCAAGGACTTAGAACAGAAACTATATTTTTCAGGGACGTAAAAGTAGGTCTAAGTTAACGGTGATTTTACCACGAAAAGACCAACAAAAAATTGTTATATTTACTGGATGTCAATCATATTTACACCCTTTAACAAAAAACCATTACATTAAAGAGCCGAACCAAATACTTCAAAGAAAGCAACGTCAAGTAGCTAAGGAACATGTTGCATTTTATAGAAGAAATATAAAATAAAATGAAAATAAACCCAATTAACTCGGTTAGGTTATATAGCCTTGCAGCCTCATGCTAAAATAATTACCACAACAACCAGCACTCGATATAGAGTGACCTTTCAAAGTTGCTAGCTTCAGGGGAAGCCAAGAACAACCAACAGATACAGGATGAAATAAGAAAAAGATCTGTCTTATGCAAGGCACTCATCTTGTGGAAGTTTCTACAAGGTTAATCATTCATCATTAAACGTTTAGGTTGGATTTTGAAGACATTAGGTATTCTTTGGATGATAATAGGCCTAAAATAATGGTGATAATGTGGAGAGCACTAGCTGTGAGGATACGTTTAACTCTTTAACTCTTTTTGTTTTTAATAATTCATAAGAATTTATAAATGAACCCAACACCGAAATATATCTAGTTTATGAACGACGTGGAGTAATTAACTTTATTTTGTTTTACAACTGAGATTAATATTTGAGGTGCATGCGTGTTTTGTTGAACTTGTTTTTGAGAAATAATCATTTATTTATTTCTTTTTATTCAAGGGAACTTATGAAAAATCATAGGTCATTACTAGCACGTGTGTTTTGGTATACAACTCAGATTTATTTGTTCTAGCTTAACCAATAGTTTTGGTTTCAAGTCCAGATATGCATTTGTGTTCGTTGAAGGAGAGTTTTGTTAAATCTTGTGATCTGGACAAAAAAAGAAAAAAGTTGAAAGTAAAAAAATAAAAAATATTTTTCTCAAAGTAACAACCCTAAATCTCGCAGGAGGAATTGAAACGTTTATGCAAAGACAAATGACACATGAATTGTAGTGGTTTGACTAGTTAAAGAGTTTTGTGATCATGATTCATGAAAGAAGGTTTGGAGTTCAATCTTTGTTAAGAGTAATATACAAATTAAAAAAAAATTAAGAATAACATGACACCACGCGAAAGCCACATGGCACATACCACTTTGACAATAAACAAAACGAAGTAGCATTCTCTTCATGCAATATTCCTTATAATTTAGAAAAGAGGAAATTTGGATAAATCTAAATAAGAGCATACTTACTATGGATATTGGTATTGGTTGACACTGGTAATCCACTCAGTGTATGCATACATGCGCTATTGCATTGTTAGTTTTCTTTGGGTGGGGTGGTCATTGCTTATTAACTTGGTCTTAATGCACTTGTATCTTCTCTACTTTTAAGGCTTTTCTTAAGGGTTAAACACCCTGAAATTAAAGAACCATATATACTATTAAACAAAGTGCAAATATAAATGCTAGTTAATGCATGGAGCTTTGTCATATGTGATACGTTCAGCTGGCGTGAATGAAGGAAAAGGAAAGAAACATGACAGTTTTATGGCGTCTCAAGTATAATGCTAGCTAGAGTTACTAGTTGAAAATGCATATTGAAAAAGTAATTTGATTTGGTAAGAGTTTAATTTGTATACACTCTCAATATAAAACATTTTTTTTTTTACCAATATCTAATATGATATGATAATAAACATTTTACATTGATAGTCGTATATAAAATAAATGCATTTGGTAATATAGAGGATTGAAACCACTATCAGACTCAAACTCTTTAAATGATGTAGCAACAAATGATTTGATAATAGTATAATTTTTATTTATTAATATGACATCTACAAATTGGTGTAAAATATTTATTATCTTTAATCTAATGACTAATTTGTCAACAAATTTGGTTGACCATTTTTAATAAAAAAATTTCTCCAAACCTGGTTGGTTGGTCGTCTTACTAATTTTTTTTAGTAAAAATATATTTTACACTGACAATATATAAGTTAAACTGATTTGGAAATACAAAAGATTGAAAGCATTATCATTGTCAAACACTTTTAATGTTATCATTGTCAAACACTTTTAATGATGCAACAACAAATGATTTGATGACAGAAAATATCTTAAAATCGAAAGTAAATCCATATAGTAAAGCAAATATAATATGCAAATCAATTTTCATTTCTTCATCTATTCGACCAATTTTCATCTTTGTCAAATACATATTCAGCTATACTTTGCGACTATCTATATAAATGGTTCTGTATTCAGTGTTAAAAAATGAAAACAATGCATGAATTAAGCTCTACACGTACATCAGTATTAGTTTAGTCCTTATTCAAGTATCATTTTGATAATATATTGTTACTGATGTGATCTGAACTCGAGCAATCGGACTTCGAGCTCCGACACGGCGGTGTGAAGAAGGATATGGTGGTCTAATGTGAGAACCAATAATGAGTTCCCGCCAGAATCGTCTTTGAAGTGAGTTGGTTATTTCATAGTGAATGAGAGAGTAAGATCTGATTCATAGGACAAAGGTCTTTTTAATAGTCTTCTCTGTTCTGGATTCAGCCTTTTGGGCCTTAATCCATGCGTGTCCGCTTCATGGGGGTAATCTTGAGAGCCTTCCATCGTAATGGGCCAGCCCATATCCTAGTCGTATACCATAACACTTACTATATACACCTAGAACAAGATAGTTTGAATTCTAGTGTAATCTTTTACTGATGATATGTGTCTGATGTTATAGTTCACATATCACTGCAGTTCAAGATTGATTCTTAAACCAATAATAGATAGTTAAACTCAGGACTATCGAATTGATTTGTTCTAGGGATATTTTAAACACGATTGAAGATAATTTTCGGTTTTCCTTAATTTTACAGAAGGCATACTTCTTGTTTTAACCATGGATTTTGCATATTAGAGAAAATGAGGTATGTCTATGGTCATTTTGTCTCCTGAGTTCCCTAGCTATTGGATATATATACAAGCTGACCACAGTCTAATGCATCTATTTTCAAAGTTTAAGAAAAAGGAAGAGAAATTAAAACAACTGAAATTATTTATTTGTATAGTAATCACATTCGAAGTCTAGTATAGCCAATAAACTTGGTCAAAGCCAAAAGTAGTAGCCATAGTCATCTAACCTCCAATCAGCACTATCACAATCACAAGTCCTTCTAACTGGTGTTTTACTTTCACCAAGTACTGTTCCTACACCTCCAAATACCAACAATGCCAAGATAGACACAGCAAAAACCAGCAACCTGATCTTATAGTCCCTTATAAAAACAGCTGCTAGCATTGACACAATAGCACCAATAGAAAATCCAATTGCTGATGCTATGGAAGCCTGAAAAGGGTTAAGGTGTTTGTCATCTTCCACTACTTCTTTGTGTCTGCTATTGTGGACATTCATTTCGGCTACCTCTGTGTCTAATTGAGCGTACACAAATTCTTCAATTGCCATACTGCTAGCCCCAACAACTAGTCCTGCGAAGCCGGCAAGAAGCATGGTTGTGATGTCTTCATTCAAAGCTTCAACGGCCATAATGAGTAAGGTGATTAAGACCAACCCATTTTTGGCTCCAAACACAGCTTCTCCAAGCCACTGTGCCCTTTGAGAGTAAATATTGTTTTCTTCAATGTATTGGCTAGGCTTTGCTTCTATATCATTAGAATGTATGATGAGAATCTCAATATGGTCAATTGGCATTTCATTGCTACTAGTGCCAAGAGAAGCCATAATGCACAAGAATTGTAAGGTACAATGATAAAGGGAAAAATGAGAAAAAGATTGCTTGTGGAGGACACACTCCCCTCATGGATGTTATTATATAGATAGAATCATAGAACATAGAAGTAAGATTACAGTTAGGTAAGCTTGATGATAATGGACCTCAGTGGTGATTGTCTGGAAAGCACTATAAAGGGTGGCCATCTGTTTTAATAATTCCTCAAACTTTGAATTAACAATGAATTAACTTTTTCATGGACATGTATGGATGTTTGGTATGATTTACTTACTTTATTTTGCTCAGTAGTATGGTATATGTTTATATTAATCAGGGAGAATCAGTTCAGCTCTTTCTCAATTTCTCACAATGAAAGTTGGTCTTGTGTTCAAGTTTCTTACTGTGCTTTAACTTAATAGGTTATAACTTATAACTCTATTTAGTTAGTATGAAATAATCAAGGCTACTGTTAACGTAAACATCATGCAAACTCAAGTTCTGAATGATAATATTGGAGAATAGAGATAGGAAGGTAGATGCAGTGGCCGGCGGGGTTATTTAACATGTTAGTGGCATCCACTCTGTTGATTAATAACAATAAATAATAAAACATATAACTTTATGGATGTGAGGATCTACGTATTTATGATTAAATAATTCAGGGGAGTGTGTATTCCACAAGAAAGCCACAAGCAACTTTGAACATGAAAAAAATTAAAAGTTTAAAATTAATATTTTCTCACTGCAGTTCCTTCTATTTTAGAAAAAAAATGTTAAATGGAGACATGCATTATTACTTTGTTATTGTTAATTTTTCCATAGTGGATCTGGACGTACTTTTCTCTGGCTCCAACATGAAACTAATTACTCCCCCACAATCATATGCATGCCAGGCATTTTTCTAATGTTCGTGTGGATCACACACTCCCTTCAATTTATTAATTACAAACTTTAATTAGTTGCCACGGTCCTGAGGAGTGCACACTCCATCAAATATACTAATATATACCCTCTTTCTCTCAAATCATTCTAAATCTATGTCTATTAGTTAATGCTAATATCAAGCCAAATGTTTCATTTTCTGCTGGGATATCCTTTGCTTATATCAATTGCTTCTACTGCTAGCTAAGTTACATTGATTTGTCTGTTACTGTACGAGTGTTTAAATCAAAACGTCACAGAGACAAATTTATTTACTATACCTCTGTGCACATGTAAGCTAAACGTACAAAACTATTCATTTCTTATAACTTTCATATTAATAAACCAAAACTCTAAGCATGATTGAACCAAGTAGATGAATAATATACATAACTACATACACATTAAGGTGGAAAATCTGAGACCTGGATCCACCTTTTGGCAGTGAATTTTAAACACGAACAATATATATATATTTTATGAAGTCACTAACTTGTTGCTAGTGCCATCCTGATCAGTGATCACTGTCTCCTCACCTTTATCAATATTAGGTCCATTAACACCTCAAACTTGACTATCCCTCTCTATAAATATCCTTCATTAGAAGTATGTGATCTCCACAAGCCCTTCATATCACACAATTCCCATTAACTCCCTCCTTTTTGATCCATCTCTCAGTATTTTCCAACTTCATTTTACCTTTATCATCCTTCATGGCCAACCTTGGAGCTAGAACTAATAATGGAATTTCAACAAACCATGTTGAGATCCCTGTCCATATTTCAAATGGTGTAGAACTAAAACCAATCCAAGAGGTTGCACTTGCAGAGAGTAGTAGCATTATTGACTACTCTCAAAGGGCTCAGTGGCTTCGAGCCGCGGTGTTAGGAGCCAATGATGGGTTGGTTTCTGTTGCTTCACTGATGATGGGTGTTGGAGCTGTTAAGAAAGACATCAGTGCCATGCTTCTTGCTGGTTTTGCAGGATTAGTTGCTGGGGCTTGTAGCATGGCAATTGGAGAGTTTGTCTCTGTGTATACTCAGTATGACATAGAGAAGGCTCAGCTCAAAAGAGAGAGGGAATCAAACAACAATAGAGGAGTGAATGAAGAAGCTCAAAGGGAGAAGCTTCCAAATCCATTTCAGGCTGCACTAGCATCAGCACTGGCATTTTCTGTTGGTGCTTTGGTGCCACTGATAGCTGCTGTGTTTATAAGGAATCACAAGATTAGAATGGGAGTTGTTGCTGCTGTGGTTAGCTTGGCATTGTTCATATTTGGAGGAGTAGGAGCAGTTCTTGGAAAAACTCCGGTGACGAGGTCTTGTCTTAGGGTTCTGGTTGGAGGTTGGATGGCTATGGCCATAACATTTGGCCTCACCAAATTGATTGGCTCTGCTGATCTTTGAATGTCATTGTTTACTAGTCATTTAAGTACAATCCCATATTAGTAGTAATGGTTTTTTTTTTGGGTTGTGCTGTGAGTAATCACGGTAGCTAGTATTACTCTTTGATAGATTGTGGCTGTTTTGTTTAAGTGAACATGAGTGTGATTTTACGCTGCTTAATTCTCTACAAGGATTTTTGGAGTTCATCGTGTTTTCTTTTATATCTTTGTGCTTTTGTTATAAGAATGAACATACAACATCGTATAAGACTGAACAGATATGGCTATAGGACAAACAAAAATGAAAAGATATAGGACTTCTTAGAAATGGTGCAGGAGTAAGCAGAACAACTACACAGACTAAAGGAGAAAGGAGCAAAAACTGATACGTATTTCAATTGTGCACACAAATAAGTGTTACAAGAAGTTGCTTAAATACAAATGCTATAGAAGGCCTTGATTGTGCAAAGCAAAAGTCATTAATGACTAATATGCAAAAGTAAACATTATTAGCCCACATCCAGTTGCTAATCTTTAGCACACACAATCTTCAACCAACCTTTATCTCAATTTCTCATACTTCTTGAAAATTTTCTTCAATACGCCAAGCTTTAATGTCCACACTTCAAACTTGCCCTTGGTAAGGATCTTTGTCGTAATTTTTGCAATCTGATTTTTTTGAATTAATTGCAAGTTTCAAGTTAATTTCCTTTGATTTCTCTGCTTCACTAATGGCATGATACCTCAATTTGACGTGCTTAGTCGTTATAGCAATAAGTGACTTGTTGTCCAGCCAACATCATTGCATTTTAAATTTGCTCAACATAAATTTTTTCCTTAGCCAAATGACTTAATTTGCTGCTGTTGCAGTTGAAATATACTTAGCTCAACTGCGAATTGGGCTACCACATCTTATTTATTCAAATTCCATGAGAAAACACAACTGCTAAATGAGAAAAAACATAACCCAAGGTACTCTTGGCATCGCCTAATTAGTATTTGTATATCCTTGAATCTCTCCACTATTATTTTTCAAAAACTACAGACTATAATATTAGTTGTACCTGTTATATAGTTTAGTACTTTGTTTGCAGTACCAAGATGAATTTGACTTGGAGAATGGATAAACCTATATAGTAAACTTACAGCAAACATTAAATATCTCTCGTTTGGTAGCCGAAGATACAACAAACTTTCAATTATACTTCTATAAAATAAAGCATTTGCTCCACTATCGTCATTGTTCTTTGATATTTTTTCTTTCACAACAATTGGAGTTGTTATAGGCTTGCATCTCTCCATGTAAAATTCCGTCGATATCTCCAATACATATATATTTTGTGAAATAAAGATTTTAGCATTTGATGGGAAAATCTCCATTGCAATAAAATATTTCATTTCACCCGGCCCAAATCTGTCATCTGAAATTCTTTCTCCGTATCATTCTTGAATTAGTTTAGGAAATTTGATTTACTCCTTATGAACAATAAATCATCAACTGGATAAGGAAATAATTAGCTGATATATGAACTTCTTTCTTTGACCACTCCACATACGAAGTGGTTTCATTTTCATTTCTTGTAAAGCCTTTTTGCAAAAATAATTATCAGTTTTACTATACCATGTCCTTGGTGTTTGTTTTATACCATACAACAAGCTTTATGAAGCTTGTAAACTGTTTTCATCTTCTAGAACTTGAAAATCTTCAGGTTGTTAAACATAGAGGGTATTTCTCAAGCAAACAATTTAAAAATGCCAATTTTACAACAAAATGATATACTTTCTAGTCCAACTTGGCTGCCAAAGCCGCAAACAATTTGATTGTATCATGTCTTGTAATTGGAGCAAATGTGCAAAAAAATCAACACCATGTCGCTGGAAATAACCTTTTAGTACCAATCTAGCTTTTAGAACCTTCATTTCTTTTTTTGTTCTTTCGCTACCTTAGAATTCCTCCTTCATTCAACTTGTCCAAAGTCTCTTTTGTAGTCTCAAGATTTAGGACCTCGATATAATACTGCATGTATTCTCACAGTAAGTTTTTTCTGTATTCAAGTTTCTTGCTGTGTTTAAATTTAAAGCTAGATTGGTGCCTCTAGAACCAGCATGTACAAGTGATTAATGTGCCGAAGTTAAGGGTAAATCGTTTAGACGATACTATCCAAATTCGACCTTGATGGAAATAATTTTTTATTAGACTTTATTTACCTTCCTGCCGAACATTAAATTAATCAAGATCTTTTTTTTTCTCATAAGCAGGAGGGTTAAGAAAAAAAATAAAATTGATGTCTGCAGACACCACTCAAAAAGTTCTGAATGATAATGGCGAATACAGATAGTTAGGTAAATGTTGCGGGATTATCTAATAGGAGGGACTGGGGAGAGTTTCATTCCACGTGCTAGGTTAGTAGCAGCCCATCTATTGATTAATAAAAGTAAATAATAGAACATAACTTTATGGATTTGAGGATCCAAATGTTTAAGATTAAATAATTCAGGGGAGTGTGTATTCCACAAGAAAGCCACATGCCACACTGAATACGGGAAAAAAAAATCAGTATCTTCTCTTTGCAGTTCCGTCTAATAAGAAAATTTCTTGAAGTGAAAATGCGCATTATTGCTTTGTAATTGTTAATTTAATTTTCCATAGTGGGTTCGTCTGATTGTACTTTTTTCTGCTTTTAGGATATAGAGTGATCTTATACTTAAATTGTCAATTCAAATTTCTCCTATTTTAAATTTTTGATGAGTTGAATTTCATTTTGTTAGGTACGCACACTGATATCTGCAGAATTCCTTTCTCTTTCCTTTCACACAACCATATTTGTGACAAGTTCTTTTTGGGATGGCCTCCACACACTCAAAATCAATCTCAGGCCCATTGAGTAACTGGTTAACATCATACTAACAGAAAAGGCTTATCCTCTGTGTATATTGAGGAGAAATCAATGTTTTTGATTTTTAGCTTTCCATATTAATACATATATACTTTCTTTCATAGTTCATAATTATATCTTGAATAAGTTATATATGTTACAATATGTAGACTTCATCAATTATAATTTTCTTGCTCCTAAATGAAACTAGTTACTCTCCCACAATCAATCCAGGCATTTTTTCTAGTGGAGTTACCCTAATGATCAAGATGCAAAAGCCATAAGTACATATGATATAGGTCTAACATCCTCTTATCTAATGTAACCATATAATAAGACTAAAATTTAATTAAACCAAACAATTATAGGGGGGATATTATTCCAGAAATTAGTGTGTACTTAATAAAAGCATATATGACTCCACACTTAGATGGATGTCACTCATTCCAAATTATTAATATAGAAAAATTACAAAAAATAATGATAGCACACTAATTATTTAATAAGTCACTTTCAGGGAAAAGTTTGCAGAGTGATGAATTTTACCGCCGAGTTTTGGTTGTTTTCGCTTCATGAAATTAAGTGGGCAGCCAGTATCCTGTGGAGTGCACACTCCATCAAATATACAAATATATACATACCCTCTTTCTCTCAAGACTCAAATCATTAATTCTAAATCTGCCGGAATCTTTAATTTGCTAATATATATCAAGCCAACTGTTTCATTTTCTGCCGGGATATCTTTTGCACATATCAATTGCTTCTAGTACTGCTAAAGTTATATATATATATATATATATATATATATATATATATATATATATATATATATTCATCTATTTAAGCTAAAAAAAAACAAAATTTACGTTTGCCTTGTACAGTGGAACAATTATCAGCAATGGATCTTCTCATGAAATTTGTATGTGATCTTATGTAAAGAGAGACATATATAGACAATTAGACATAAAAATTAATTAAATAGGTTTCGATCGATTTGATTGACTCTTTTGTTTGTGCCTGTTTTTCTGTACACATGTTTTTTATATGAAAATCTAACACGATCCCTAATTGTCAGAATTGAAATTGTGACTGTATCTTTAAGTATGAAAATCTTTTTTACAGTCACTCGGTTACAAAATAATTATCATTTTAACAAGTTTAATTTATTTTAAATTATTTCTCATTTAGAAAACTAAATTTTTTTTTTCAATTTTATTGTTATTGTTTCTAGGTTTGATATCTTTACTCAATGAAATCAAAGCAAGTCTTACTGATGATAAACGATAATTTAGTCGACATTCTCCATACATATTGTTAATTAGGAAATGTGAGGGGGATGTGTTGTGTCGCAACTTGTATGGTCATGAGGGACCACAATGAAAAATAAGATAAAAGAGTCTTCCTAAAAAGGAAAATTTGAGGAGAGTCGTCACCAACGTTTATTTAAGGAAAACATCGGAAAAATAAAAAAGATAAGGAATGGTCTATGATTTGAGCTAACAAGGTTCGGGAGTCATTTACGCACGGGGAATGTGTTAGCGTCCCACGCATCTGTCTCAAAGACGACAATCTTTAATCGAGTGTGTTAAAAATAAGATGACTTTTTTAATTATTTATTTTCCCTAAAGAACATGAATTATGTTTGTTTTATTTTTGTTTATTCAGAAAAAGAAATCAACTTTTTATTTTTAGAAAAGATAAGATTTTATATTTTTTTAGTTTTTTAGGTCGACAAATGGTTTGTTCGCGCTCCTACTTATCCCAAGTGCAATGAGAAAATCAGACTTACGTAGTTCTTTGTTAGAAAATAACTTTGTATTGAGTTGATTTTATTTTTTTTGAAAGATTTATTTTAATTGTGTGAAAAAGAGTCATTTAGGCGTTTGACTTTGAAACGACATTAAATTTGAAGAAAAAGCGGGGAGAATCCTTAAGGCATTGGACCTTGAAGCAATCTTGAGTAAATATGTAATTTTTTAAGAAAAAAGAGAATTGAGTGCCTTTATTTGAGTATTTTTAATTTTTTTTAGAAAGGATTTTGGATTTGCGGTGAACTCTATGAAATCAAGCAAGTCGGGGACATAACATGATATTCACAAAATCTATCCATTCGTTATTGAAATACCACCAAGCAAGTCGGAGACCCAGCATGAAGTGCACGAAATGTAAGCACGTACTAAAGATGCTAATGCAAAAATAAATGAATAATTGACATAACATTACGTAATCAAATAAATCAAATGGAAATAAAAAGGAATAGAATAGAAGTGGGGAATACATTTGGTAATTAGGGATGCATACATGAAGAAAAGGAGTGCAACTAGCAGTGCTTATTTAGTTTCAAAATGGGTCAGACCCAACAAATAAGGGGTGCATTTATGAATATGCGGTGAAAATAGAATTACCGAGTTTTGTTTCAGAGTGGGCTAGGCCCAACAGCTAAGAAGTGTACAGTCATAAAAAAATTTGGTTGTAAATAGCATTGTTGTTTGGTTTCAAAAGGGACCAACTGGTAAAGGGGGTGTACTTATTAAAAGTATGAGTGCAAATAGTGAAAATAGTTTTTTTTTTAGGATTAGTGTTGGAATTAGGTCAAAGCGATCGGACTCAACCCACACTTAGCAGTTGGGCACAACAGCCACATCCAATAGCGCTAGAAATGGGGGGAACCACCAAGAAGGGTGGAAAGGCCCCCTTGACACCACCGACACGAGGCTCGACGGCGCGAGGCTGGCCTGGGATGATGACGGCACTGCAACACGGTGGTGGTGCATGGTGGAGGAGCTTTAATGGAAGATTAAAGTGCCTTAATGCAAGAGGCATGACCCCCTTGATGCCATTGGCGAGGGGGCCTGGCGGCGCGAGGTCACCACGGAGGGTGACAACGGCGATGGTGGCAAAAAACGAAAAAAGAAGGAGGAGAAGAGAAGGAAGGGGAAGAGAGAAAGGAGAGAAGAAAAGAGAGGAAATGGAGAGAATGGAGGTTACCTAAGAGACCCCTCCTCTAGCCCCGTTGTCAAATGACATTATCGGATTGGCCTCCTCTGTGCAATTAATGCACATAGTCCTTCCTTTTTATGCTTCTTTTTTTCTTTTTCTGTTGCCTCTCCTTGACCTAATGGGCTCTCAAAAAGCCCATTTGGTCCCTATGGGGATGTGTTTCTTTTTTTTAATAATTGTACTCTTTTTTTCTTTTTTGGTACATAATTAGGGTATGATAGGATGGACAAGGAAATCTTTACCAATAGATCAGGAATATACCAAACAAACACAAGTAAAAATGACATTACTCTTCAATGCAAAATGTATTATACATGACTCAACTTGTTCATTTTTAACTAATGTGCAACTTCACTTCCGCATTTCCAGTCTAACATATGACATACATATACATTATAATATAAACATAAAAAGATTTATTATTATTTTTTTTTGCAAAGAAGAAGATTTAATTTTAATTATTTATAAATACAGTAATTTTTAATTATCTTAATACATACGGTCATATGATCAAAATTAATAACTTACTTCATGCTTCCACTAAATATCCCCCATTAGAAACGAATCTTTGGCTAACTACCATGTCTATTGCCTTTAGACATTGAATACGCAGCAAAATCACTTGCATTGAATATTCACATAGACAAAATTTCTATAGAAACTCCCATAGCCTTATGTTGGCAACCTATGATCAGCTCATGTGTCAGATGGGATCATTAAGAAAAGTGATCAAATGGCTTCAAAACTTGCATATCCGTGAAGCTGGGAGATACATTCGTCTCTGTGTCACTAGCTCTAGCTATACGAGTGTTTAAAGCAAAAACGTCACAGAAACAAATTTATTTACTATACCTCTGAATAAATATAAGCTAAACTTAATTACAACTATTCATTTCTTAATCTTCCTCATTATAACTTTCAAATTAATAAACCAAAAAACATGACTGAACCAAGATGAATAATATACATTACATTAAGGTGGAATATCTATCTAGACTATTGGATCCACTTTTTGGTGGTGAATTTTTAAACTTGAACCACATATATTTTGTAAGAAGTCACTAATTTGTAGCTAGTGCTGTGCTAATCACCGTCACACTCCTTTATCAATATTTAGGTCCAATATTGACACCTCAAACTTGACCATCCCTCACTATGAATTGTTAGGAAATTAAATTTTTCAAACAATTGATATAGACTGATTATCATATTGAATTTGAAAATTAATTGTGAATCCATAGTTATCATGATGTTATCATTCTGAAAACAGTTATTATTTTCTGTTTCATTAAAAAAACATTTTTTAAAATAAATATATATCTATATATATATATATATAGATATATAAAACCGAATGGAAACAATACTGGAAGCGTGTGGTTACGTGCTGTGATTACGGGCAAACGGTTGGGATAATATTTGTTTAATATTAAATGCGGTTAGTGCTGTCTGGATTTTCTATTTTATTTTATTTTTTGATAAAAAGAAAAAATATATATCCTTCATCAAAAGAGCGTGTATTCTCCACAAGCTCTTAATATCCTTCATCATAAGAGCGTGTATGCATGTGAATGGTGTGGAGCCAAAACAAGGTGAATGACGAGAGCGACATAGACTACTCTCAAAGGGCTCAGTGGCTTCGAGTTCGAGCCGCCGTGTTGGGAGCCAATGATGGGTTAGTCTCTGTTGCCTCATTGATGATGGGTGTTGGAGCTGTTAAGAAAGACATCAGTGCAATGATTCTTGCTGGTTTTGCAGGACTAGTTGTTGGGGCTTGTAGCATGTCAATTGGAGAGTTTGTCTCTTTGTACACTCAGTATGACATAGAGAAGACTCAGCTCAAAAGAGAGAGGGAATCAAACAACAATAGAAGAGTGAATGAAGAAGCTCAAAGGGAGAAGCTTCCAAATCCATTTCAGGCTGCATTAGCATCAGTGCTGACATTTTCTGTTGGTGCTTTGGTGCCAATGCTAGCAGCTGTGTTTATAAGGAGTCACAAGGTTAGAATGGGAGTTGTTGCTGTTGCTGTTAGCTTGGCATTATTGGTGTTTGGAGGGGTAGGAGCAGTTCTTGGAAACATTCCAATGAAGAGGTCTTGTCTTAGGGTTCTTATTGGAGGTTGGATGGCAATGGCCATAACGTTTGGTCTCACCAAATTGATTGGTCTGCTGAACCCTGAGTGTCATTAACTAATTACTAGTCATTTAAGTCTCTTGCATATGCACTAGGTACCTTAGTTTTAAGTACAATCCCATATTAATTATTAGTAATGTTTTTTATTTTGGTTTTGGTTATGATGTTTACTCATGCTAGTATTACTCTTTAAATACTAGATTGTGGCTGCTTTGTTTAAGTGTCCCCAGGGATTTTAGGGTTCGTTGCGTTTTCTTAGATGAACATGAGTGTGCTTTCACACTACATAGCTGTCTCTAGAGATTTTAGGGTTCGTTGCGTTTTCTTAGATACTCATGACAAACACTCCAAATACAGCTCTAAGATATCTAAAATCCCTGGGGACACTTAAACAAAGCAGCCACAATCTTGCAGCCACAATCTTAAGCAGCCACAATCTAGTAATTAAAGAGTAATACTAGCATGAGTAAACATCACAACCAAAACCAAAATAACATTACTAATAATTAATATGGGATTGTATTTAAAACTAAGGTACCAAGTGCATATGCAAGAGACTTAAATGATTAGTAATTAGTTAATGACATGTAAGAGACTTAAATGACTAGTAATTGGTTAATGACACTTAGGGTTCAGCAATTTGGTGAGACCAAATGTTATGCCATTGCCATCCAACCTCCAATAAGAACCCTAAGACAAGACCTCTTCATTGGAGTGTTTCCAAGAACTGCTCCTACCACTCCAAACACCAACAATGCCAAGCTAACAGCAACAGCAACAACTCCCATTCTAACCTTGTGACTCCTTATAAACACAGCTGCTAGCATTGGCACCAAAGCACCAACAGAAAATGTCAGCACTGATGCTAATGCAGCCTGAAATGGATTTGGAAGCTTCTCCCTTTGAGCTTCTTCATCCACTCTTCTATTGTTGTTTGATTCCCTCTCTCTTTTGAGCTGAGTCTTCTCTATGTCATACTGAGTGTACACAGAGACAAACTCTCCAATTGACATGCTACAAGCCCCAACAACTAGTGCTGCAAAACCAGCAAGAATCATTGCACTGATGTCTTTCTTAACAGCTCCAACACCCATAATCAGTTAGGCAACAGAGACTAACCCATCATTGGCTCCCAAATGTCATGTATGTGTCTCTTTTTACCGAATAGAAGTGTAAAACGTGCATGTGGAACTGTCATATGCAAAGAATTAATGTATTATATATTTGTGTATCAATATATCTTAATTCTCTAGCTAGCTATACTCTATAATCATTTCAAAATTTAGATTTGATTCAAGTCCTATAGTACGTAGAATATATAGGCACCAGATTTACTTTGAAACAAATTTTAAAAATAAGTCTATGTCTCCCTTTGTTTCTCATCCCTCTACCTCAAGGTTCATGGTGCAATTCGGATAAAGGGGAGCACCGCTGTAAGAATTAAGAAACCTTCCTTGTGGTCATTACCAATAGTGTTGTAAAAGTGATCGTAAATGAGGAAAGAGTAGAATGAAAATAAAAAGAAAAATAACAAAAAGAAACATTTCAGCCATAGATTCAAAAATAAAAAGATCTAATAGTGGGAAATTACTTTCCCATAGTGGGAGACATTAGTAACTTTCCCACTATATATAAAACCCGCCATAAAACATATATTCTACAACTCATAATATTATTGCGTATACAAAAATATTAATTTTTTTAGGCAATATACAAAAATATTAATAATTATTTAATAAACCAATAGTTAATTAGTTATTCCAATTTTTTAATAAAACACGTTGCTTTTAAATTTTCAAATATAAACATATTCAAATTAAAAGCTCCTTAATCAAATTAGAAATTATATTTTTATGGATTATTTTCTTTTTTCTAATATTTTTTCAAAAATAATTTTCATAATATTATTAAGTGTCATATGCATGTATTATATCAGATAATAATAATAATATAAATATAATTATATACGAAAAGTTTAATATTATTCTTTTATTTATTTCATAATTTCAATTGAACTTTTAAAGTATGATATGATCTAACTACAAAATAGTCAAACTTTCACAAAATTCAATAGTGGGGGAGTGGCAAGGGATTAGCAATAAGTTGTAAAAGAGATTAACGAGAGAGTCTGTAAAAGAGATTAACGAGAGACTCAGATGCCTTCATTATTCCGTCTCTAATTAACGACAAAACAGTGACAAACGTTTTTCTTGGCGAATTTGACGCCAATTTAGTTTATTAATTCACTCAATCCTGTGACACATATATATCTGTTTACTCTTAGAAAGTATTAGGCCTAATAAGTCTTAGGCCATAATCTGTTAATATTTGTTCCGCACTAGGTTTGAAGTTCAAATCATGTAAAGGGTTACCTTGGCCCAAATGTTGTATCAATCCAAATTACAAATATCAACTGAAAACATCTACATATAAGATTCCTAATATACATTCATAAACAGTAAATCATTACTCGACTTTAAAGCAAGGTTACCCGGTCATTATACCTAGATCCTCTTTTTTTTTTTTTAATCTTAAATATAAACAAAAAAAAAGAAAAAAGCGATTTTATTTTATAAAAAAAAACTAGTTAGCATCAATTTAATTGCACTATTCTTATTTAGAAGATAAACATTTTTTCTTAAACCATTATTCTTTGAAATTTGATATTAAAAATAAATTAAAAGAGAAAAACTTTGAAAATAATATCTCAACTAAGAAAAGAGTATTTTAAAAATAATTTTATTAAATAAGGTAAAATTAGTTGAAATTTGTTTATGTTTAAAATCAACACTCAAAACATTTATCTTATAACTCTTTCATGTCTATCTTTGTTCATCTATTATTAATCAAATGAAATGGAATATATATCAGATTTGTTAATTTGCTAAAAAACAAAATTTTCACCGAGGTTGCGATCGATACTCAATTTGGTGGTGCTACTTTCTCTTTCAGTACGTTTTATTGAACTTCCCAAAGCCCATATGGTATATCAGATTTGTTAATTTGCTCTTGCTTTGTCTTCATTAAAGAAATATTATAACTTCGCAATTCTAAATTTTTTGGGGCATCTTTAACTCCATTTTGTTTTTACTTGTCAATTTAAAATGTAATATGATAGCTAGGATTATTTTCTCTTGTGCCTGACTTTATTGTTTTGGACAATTGATATCAGCCACACGGCCATGCCCAATTCACTCACGCAAGCTACTTAATTAAAGGTCAAGGCGGCATATGTTCTGTTAATTTGAACATGTAAACAAAATGAGACCATTCTGCCTATATAATTTCATTAGAACAATACTTAAATAACCCACTTCATCTTTGTAATCCGTTAACTTGTTTTTTCAGAAATCAGAAAGACAATATTTTTGTTGTATTTTTTTTTATATTTCAAAAAGTTATAATATCTATTTAATTAAATATAAAAAAACATTTTATTTTTATCCATGTTTATCCTAAAAAACTAAATATTTCATATTTTCATTTGACTTGGTCTAGTTTACTTGATGTTAGGTAATTTTAGAAATTCTATATTCTAGTTTACTTTATACAAATGATTTTGAGAGTTCTCCAACAATTTTTCTTTCTTTGAGTTCAACGCTACGTTATATATATATATATATATATATATATATATATATATATATATATATTAATTCTCACGGCAAAATTTTAAAAATAATACATTTTTAATAAATATGTTGAAGATATTTTGAATTTTGAGGGATCAAACACATCTAATCTAATTTAAGTGTGACCACTTCCATCACTAATTCAAACTTTAACACATATATAAAAGTTATCTGTTCAATAGATGGATTATATCTTTATACTTGTAAGTTCAGAATGACATTTTTGATACCTGTTACACATATAAAAGTTTTGTTGATAAAAAACAAAAAAACAAGAAACTTGTATTTCTGTTGCCCCAACCATTGAAACAAGTCTGCTATATTTTGGGGACCATCGCACCTCATAGATAACTTCTTTGAAGTCAATAAAAATATCTCAAGTTAATTTTGTTGTCATAAAATGAATTTGTAATTTGAAGTGGAATCGTGGTTAGTGATTTAATGATTTGAGATGGATGGTAGCTACTGATTATGGACACGAGCAACAGATATTAGCTAGCTGTTTCAGAATTAATTTGTATATGTATGGCATTTATCAGTGAATTATAAACATATTTGAACTTCTGTTATTAAGAACAAGAAATGTACAACTAGTTGAGAACAAAGCCAGTAAAGTTCTCAGAGATGACAAACTAAACTTATTCATAAAACACAATAACGGCATGGTTACTCTCATAATTAAGTAATGTTGAATATTCCTCTCAATGCTTTTGGGCCCAAATCCATAGGCTATGTCCTGATCCATTTCCATTTAGGGTAAATCCCTAAATGATGTGTCTCTCTTATAAATACCCTCATTATGAGGTGAGACAGTGACGAAAGTTTCAGAGTGAGAGACAGACGCAAAGGTGCGGCTGCAGAAAGGCTGAGCGAAACAGAGAGTGAGTGTTTCTCCGGTTAGTGAACCGTCGAGGTGTCTCTGAGAGCTGTGAGCTGCTTGTTGAGAGAGTTTCACTTCTGTTATAGGCGAGGCTGAGAGAAGCTCCGACAGGTGGCCGTTTGAGCGTTGTTTGTAACCATTATTGTTGAATAGTGGATTGTTCTGGACTTGGTCCCGTGGGTTTTCCTCTTGGAGGTTTTCTCCCACGTAAAGCTATTTTGTGTGTTGTTTCTCCCTACTCTTCTCTCATTTACTGTTTGATTGTTTCCGCTGCATTTGTTTGTGTTTTTACTGTGTTGGCTACTATGGGTTGAGTTGTGTGACTCCCCATAGTTACGGTTGATTGAGGGAGCTCTCAGCCGAGAAGAGACGAGTTCGACCGAGTACGCGGAATCCAGGCACGGGTGATGCCGAGTACGCGAGGAGCCGAGCAGAGGGTAGCCGACGCTTGTGGTGCCGAGCCGATCACGTGGTGTCGGATAGCAAATTCCACAACAAGTAAAATACGCATCCTACACATTATTATTATTCATTATCTAAAGCTTTAGCACCAAGTAATTTGGTCAACCCAAAAGTAATAGCCATGGCTATCCATCCTCCAAGAAGGAACCTCACACAAGATTTCATCTCGTGAGTTTTTCCCAGATGAGCCACCACCCTTCCAAAAACCACCAAAGCCAAACTAGCCCAACCACAACCACAATAACCCTATTCCTATAGTTTTCTATGAAAGCAGCTGAAAGTAGAGGCACCAATGCACCTATTGAAAAGGACACTGCAGATGCCAAAGTAGCTTGCAATGGATTAGGGATGCTCTTTTCTCCATCCCCATCTCCAAGTCTTTCTCCTCTCCCACACTCATGTTCATGTCTCTGTTCATTTGACCTAGCTCAACTTGATACTGAGTGCACACAGCAACAAACTCTCCTATTGCCATGCCACAAGTTCCTGCTACTAATCCTGCAAAACCTGCAAGTAGCATAGCCTTTTCATGTCTCTTAACAGCTCCTACACCCATCATCAATGATGAAACCGAAACCAACCCATCATTGGCTCCTAAAGCCGCTGCACGAAGCCACTGTGCCCTTTGTAAATAGTCATTAATGCTGCTATATGATCTTCAGTAATAACTTGTGTTTGCTTCTGATCTGTTTTTTTTTTTTTTTGCTGGACTTGGAAGTGCTTCTTCTGCATGGCTGAGTGTACTAGTAGCCATATTTGGTGACAACAGCAAAGGAAAGAGAGCCAAAAAAAAAAAATGAAGACAAGGATAAAGCAAACTTGCAAAGAGTGTTAGTGAAGGTTCAAGGCTTTTTGACAAGAAAAGTGTGGAGATTCAGAGGGATAAATAGTAAAAGATTCGCTTGTTTAGACATTATCTTCATTCGATCAAAAGATAAATTTAACCGCCGAGTTTTGTTTGTTTGTGCTTTCGTGTTTGATATTAGTGAGACACTAAAAAAAAAAAAAAAAACACAACAAACATGCAGCGGACAATCAGAGAAGAATAATTTTTTGTTACACACTACACACACTCAATGCACAATGATGAAGGGAGGAAGAGAATTTTCTCTCAAACTTCAATTCACTGATTCATTCATAAAATTGGTGTCAAACTGAATTTTATCTGCATTCAATTCAATTTAGTGGACTCTGACGGTGCCTACAATCAAATTTTGAATGACTTTTTACTACTTGCAGAGCGGCTCTGACTATATTAATCTTTATCTTTTACAACTGTCTAGTCTTAAATATGAAGTAATTTTGGTCCAATCAAAATGCTTTCAAGAAGTCAAAATTTTCAACTATTTCAGTATATTAAATGGATTGATTTAATTATTTGACAGAGTGGATTACACACTCCCTTCAAATTTATCAATTACACACTTTAATTGTCACTATATCCTTTGGAGCGCACACTCCGTCAAATATAATAGAGTATATACCTTCTTGCTCTCAAATTATTCTAAATCTTAGTCTATTTAATGCTATAATACCAAGTCAAGTCTATTTATTAATCTTGACTTTGTTGGCATGTATGTAATTTCGGCCATGAGAGAAAATGAGTTATATATGGATTTATTGTAATTTTCATTTGTTACTAATATTTATCGGTTTAATGTTGTAAATGCTCAAACAAAGTTAATTTCAATTGATAAAGGAATTTGAGAGATTATTAGGAATGCAGTTGATACTTAAAATTTGTATGAAAAATTGATTGGCTATGTATGGGGGGTGTCACAACCATGAGGGAATTGGGACACTTAGGTGTTGTTTTAATTGTTAGTCATTATTGATATTAATTATTAGGATTTTAACGAGTTAAAAAAAAGACTAAATTTAGGCCATGAACAAAGTATGTGAGACAATTGAACTTTATCTTGGGTTAGAACATAAAGTTATGGCTTAAGTATAAAGCGAGATGAGTTCTGACTCATTGTGTTAAAATTGTTAAGTAACCAAACACACTCCTTCGTTCATTTAATTTGAATGAAAATAAAAATAAGATGACGCTTGGTTTGATCATTTTTAATAAAAAAAAAATGTTTGTTTAAAATTTAGAGAATGTTTTTATGAAAACATTTTCAAATTAAAGTCCGATTTTGAAAACATCAAAAGTTGTTTTCAGGGCTTGTTAAACTTTGGAGAATGAAAACGATGAAACGCAGTGGCAAAACTGTAATTATGATCAAAACCTCTGCTTCATTTTTTTTTTCATTCATAACACCACTATCAACACAGTAATCTCCCACGGTACTGACCAAGGTTCGATTCCAGTTTCCTCAAAACAAAAAATTACGACAACAATGTCTTACATTTGAAATTCACGCTTTCTGGCCCTCTTCATGCGAGACAGCTTGTTGTGTAAGTGATGTATGCATTGATATAAAAACATATTAGTTTAATTTGCAGGGTTATAATTAGTTTATATTCCTATTTTGTTACCATGGTTATAATTAAAATTTATAAATGTTTATAGTATATATATATATATAAATTAATCTTTTACATTTGTATTTAACAAATACATTATTATTATTTTAAATTAAATGCATAAAATATTTTATCAATTTCATTATGAAAATTGATTAAACCAAACATGTTTTTAATGTTTTCATTTTTGAAAATTTAAAAATAAGAAGTCAAAACAAACACATTTTCTTAAAAATGTGAAAATA
>PYAF01004834.1:273881-287107 GCA_007407185.1 Glycine tomentella | reverse complement strand
ATGTTTTTAATGTTTTCATTTTTGAAAATTTAAAAATAAGAAGTCAAAACAAACACATTTTCTTAAAAATGTGAAAATAAAAACTGTTTTCAGGAAATGAAAATAGAAAACATATCTTAAAACCAAGAACCACCTTAATTTTGAAAAATAGTTTTTAAATCCAATTTTATCAAATAACTTTTTGTTCAGAAAACCTATTGTTTAGCTATTAATTATTGTTGCCAGAGTTGTGTTGTGAGATTCTAATTTCATCTTTAATATTTTGACAGTTTTTTTTTTTCACACACCACATCATCATGTTATGTCACCGACTCATAGTAATTGCGTCATTTGCCACATAAAATGCACACTTGTTTTAATTAATCATTAAAAGTCCAACAACATTTTGGTGGAAAAAGAATCAAATATGTGTTGTTGTGTCTGTTTGTGTGACAAAACCTTTTTTTTTTATAATAGTAGAATATAATTACTGATAAATGATTGATTATATTTTTTAAAAATGAAATTATATATAACAGAGTTCTCTTTAGTGACAAATATGCTATAAAAAGTAAATTATAAACCTAAGTGGCTAAATAAATAATAGATTAATGAATACTAATTTAAAGTATTTAAGTATAGTATTAATTAATATTTAAGAAATTACAATAATTTATTAATATGTAATAGAATAATAGAATGCATAACACTTAAAAAACTATAAACATAAATACAATAAATTATTATAAAATAATGATAATAAATATAAAATATGATCATAAATATAAAATACATTCAATACTTATTATACAAAAGATAATAATTAATAGGATCACAAAGAGGATGATATAGAAAGATTTAGAATTATTGACGGAAAATATAAAAGAAAAAATTATAAATAATGATATTTTTTTTCTTATTGAAAAGAAAATAAAAGGAGAGACACAATAATTTTAAAATTAATTTTTTCTTTAATTTATTTGTTTATTTCATCCATAAATGACCGACTCAGCTGATAATTTTAAAAATTGAAATTTTCTTATTGACTTATCTCAAACAAGAAAAATGTAGAACTACTTGAATATAAAGCTAGTAAGTAATTAAGGTTCTCAGATGACAAAATAATCTTATTCCTAAAAGACAATGGAGTTGTAATTAGTCACTCTCATAAGTAAAATCCACATCCTTATTCATTATTATTCTAAAGCGCTAGCACCCATTAATTTAGTTAACCCAAAAGTGATGGACATGGCTATCCATCCTCCAAGGAGGAACCTTACACAAGATTTTAACTTAGGAGTTTTTCCCAGCTGAGCCCCCACACTTCCAAACACCACTAAAGCCAAACTAGCCATTGCCACAACCACAATAACCCTAGTTCTGTAGTCTGCTACGAAAGCAGCAGAAAGTAGAGGCACCAATGCACCAATAGAAAAGGAGAGTGCAGATGCCAAAGTAGCTAGCAATGGATTAGGCAATGTTCTCTTCTCTATCTCCAAGTCTCTCTCTCCTCCCACACTCATATCCATCTCTCTCTTCATTTGACCTAGCTCAACTTCATACTGTGTGTACACAGCAACAAACTCTCCTATTGCCATGCCACAAGCCCCTGCAACTAACCCTGAAAAACCAGCAATTAACATAGCTTTTGCATCTTTTTTAACAGCTCCTACACCCATCATCAATGATGCTACCGAAACCAACCCATCATTGGCTCCTAAAACCGCTGCACGAAGCCACTGTGCCCTTTTTAAATAGTCAATGCTGGTGTGGTCTTCGCTGGTGGCTAGGGTTTTCTCCTCATCCAGTTTGATTGTGGGAATTGTTGGAAGCACTGCTCCAACGTGGTTGTGTGGCACCAAACCATTAGGTGTAGCATTAGCCATTTTTGGTGACACAACAACCAAAAAAGGAGTGAGAGCAAAAAATGAAGATAAGACTAGAACAAAGAAATTAGTGAGATTTCAAGGCTCCTCGACAATAAAAGAATGGAGATTCAGAGGGATAAATAGTGAAAGATTCGCCATGTTTACACGTTGTCTTGCATGGGTACGTATTATTCGGCCAAACGAGAAAAAAAATATGTATATAATTTGGATATTTTGAAGGGGCAAAAGTAAAAACATACTTGACAGTAGAATAAAAATTAATTTTTAACTGGTAATAAGTTTTGATGTTCTAAACTTAATTTTCTTAAATAAAATCTTATATTTTAAATATTATAAATAAAAAAATGTAATTGAAAGGAGATAAATATCATAAAACTTGACCAGTCAAATTTTCGGATGAAAATCAGTTATTAACAAAATTGATAGATATTCCTTATTAATAGTATGATTAAAAAAATTAATTTTCAGCTTGATTTCAAATTGGGAAGAAAAATATTGGCAATATGCTTTCTATAAGGACCCTTTTTAATACAATTTTTATTAGACAAGTTAAATGTAAATTATATGAAGTATTGTTAGATATTTTTACATCAATTAAAAATATGATCAGAAATACTTTTTTTTTAATTATAAGCTAGGGTTAGGTATTTTTTTTCCTTTTAAATCTTTGCAATTGAGTTAGGTTTAGTATATTTTAATAAGTAGATAATAGAGTTAAATTAATTAAAAAATATGCATCTTCATACTTAAAAAGTTGTTTAAAAAATAGATATTGAATGCTTTGTTTACAGAAACATATCTTAAATATTTGAACATTGCAAATGATATCAACCGTAAATAAATTTTCACCTGTTTTCTCATCTCCAAATAGAGCTATATATAGATCATTCTTCATTTAGACTCTTTTTGGTTGGGAGCAAAGAAAGTAGTAAGAGAGATAAAAATTTGAAATGAAAAAAAATATAAAGAAAAAAAATTGATTTATAAATGTAAACTTTTTTTCATGTTTCATTTTCTCTTTAATTAAACAAGGGAAAATATATTTTTATTTATAACTTTATTTTCATTCATCCAAACTCATCATTAGTCAGTCTCTTTCAAAAGGACGAAATCTATCCGACTAGGAATAATTTGTAAATTTAAAATAAATTAATAAATGTTTGTGGCCTTTCACCATTATAAATTTTTGTATACATAAGCCTTCGTGAATGGGCAAAAAATAGGGTCAAAATGTTTAGTGGTAAAGAAAAATATCAAATTTTGAATGGGAAAGAAAAAAAAAAGTCAAATTATATGTGCCTTTAATATATTTACAAAAGCCTCTAGAAGTAGTTCTAACCCCATAAAGGCATAAACTAGTCCCGACTCACAACTTCTGAAATTAAAATTCAACATTTTAGTGGAAGTACCTAATACACATGCAATATGTAGTGGTTTATTTACTTAACTTGTTTTTAATTCTCAGTAGTATTCGTTACTCGCTCCATTACTTCATATATGTCATTTTATAATATATATATATATATATATATATATATATATATATATATATATATCAAAATATGGATTTATTAGCATACATCCATTACATTTGAACGTTGTATCTTGTATCCGGTGGTGTATTTTAAGAAATTTAAAGTTAGAGTTTGCTAACGTACTTCTTAAAAACAAGTATACCAAACAAACTTTATAAACATGTGCTTATAATTTGGTTAGTTAATACACTTTTTTTTGGAGATGTAAGATTGAGTTACAGTATAGTTAGGAGGATGAGACTTAAGAGTAATAGTGAAGAGAGAAGAGAGGAGGGTAAAACCGTGAATTTAATGCCTCCGTTAAATATATAAATTAATGTACTTTTTTTAAAAATTAACAGATATATGTATGTTAACATATTCCTTTAAAGTTATAATCTCTTGAAAATGCAATTATGTTATCTTGTGTATATGTTTGTTGCAGGTGATGCCCCTTATAATGTGGATGATACTAGAGAGAGGCATAAATCTTTGCTTATGTCTTTTATTATTGTTTATTTTGGGATTGTAAAATTCTCATAGTTTGTGATATCAAAGCTAGATTAATAATATGAATTCTTTTGCTTGAATTGTTTACTTTTATAGACATTTCGTATGGCCTTTTGAAGAGCTAAGTTTTAATTATTTACGAGATTTATGATATGAAAGTTTCAAGATTACTAAAAGTTTAAAATTATTCTTTTTTCACAATGTTTTATTTAATAATTAGCTACGGGATAACATGTGTCACACCTCCCATAGTTATGAAACCAAAATTGACCAAGAAAACCAACGTCATATGACCTTTAAATAATGCTTGACCCATCACCCAACACAGCGTAAATTAAGACCTCATCACTTAGAAGTCCCAAACAATGGCTCTTTGTTAGGTTAACACAAGTTGCTCAAGCCTTGGTGCATATATAACTCTACAAGCTTCAAGTAGGGATGACAAAAATAAAAATAAAATTTTTGTACATGGGATACCCGCGAGTAAATACGAATTAGAAATGAATATCTTAATCAGTACCCACTTTTACCAGTGGATATTCGCAATTTTAAATTACTAATTATATATAAGTTTCTCTAATTTGCTATTAGTGTAAATATATATTTTGAATTTATTTATTTATATTATAAATATATATGTTTTAAAATTATTTATTCATACTACTTGCAATAGTCTCACCACATTGTCTCTCTAACTCTAGCACTTAACCCTACTTATAGTACTAATGATGTTAGCTCAGATTCACCCATATATGTAAAAATTTAACAAAAGACAATCCCATTTTATTTTTTATCTTTAATTTGGTGTGAGATCGTTATTCTATGGAGTTGGAGACACTGTGTTGCAAATATATGTCTACTTAATTGGATCACCTAATTTACAAAGTTTAAGAGAATTAAATTGTCAATTTACAACAATAGTTTTTGTTTCAATTTATTTGTATCATATTAAAGGTATAATAATGATAATAAAATCAAAGTATCAGAAAATATAAATAAATCCTGCTCAAATTATGAACAATTTACTATTTTTTTTAGTGAAATTACATTCAAATTGCATTATATAATAAAACTATAAATAATATTTTTTACTCGTTATTATTTATGTAACAACCATGCAGTCACGTAGAACACATGGATTTTTATAGTTTTCAAGTTTTCTATTTTAAATTAGGGTTTGTACTTTATACCATACAAGACTCCTTAGTCAAGGTGCACCGCACGCTAAGAAGCAACTATTTTTTTTTTTTTGTTTATCTAAAAAGTTAAAACGTGAAGAATCAATTTTTGTTTAATTTAAAATAGTTTTTGAAAGGCAATTTAAAATAGTATTATTAAAGAAGTTGTTTGGTGTTAACTATTATTTAATATATTTTAACTTTTTTTAATTGATTGCACGTGCTTAATAAATATCCAAAACAAATAATTTGAACAGGAAAAATGAGTTAATTTCAAGAACTTAAATGAAATCCTAAAAATATTTAAGGACTTATTTAAATTATTTCTAGTTTTAAAGATTAAAATGACAGTAAAATACAAATTTAAGGATTAAAATAACTATTTACTCTTTTAATTAAATCAATCGACATGCATATTTTGTTTCCATTTTGGTTGGAAAGAAGATGCATAGTTATAATATTAATAGATAGCCAAAAAAAGTGAACAAGGGAGTTTGGATACACTAAGGGGGTATTTGGCATAAGGAAAGCTTTGATTAAATAAAATTTATGATTTATAAAATTAAATAAAATTTATTTGATTAGTGATAAATACTAATTTTCAGAATATTTATATATGTTTTCAAGATTTTTTTTTAATTTCTAACTAGTGTTAATAAAAATTGAGACAAGAGTATACAATTATTTTATTTTCAATATTATTCTTACAAATTATAATAGTATTTATTTAATCTAATTTTAATTAGTAATATATTCTTTATACATATTTCTTTCGTACCTTCCTTTAAAAAAAATGTTTATCCCTTTAGGACACCTTTTTAATTATTTATTATATTCATTGTTATTTTTTCTAAAGTATCTTTAATTTGGATACACTCTTTCCCAGAAGGAGGAAGTCACAAAGTAAACCATTAAAATTCTAGCTAGAGGGGGAATAGTGAAAACAAAGTGCATTATAAAGTACTTCTATTTTATTCTGTTTCATATTTTTTAAGTTGGAATGAGAAAATTAGAATATTAAATGAAGTAAAATAAATCTTATACTAGAAAAAAGTAAATGATAAAAAAATAGAGTCCACCCTTACAATAACGAAGACAATAGTAACATTGGCATGAAACTATGGGGTGATGATGTGATTTTGTCCAAACCATTATGATTGGTATGACCACCATATCCCTTTAGAGTCTCTTACCTTGTCTCTTTAGTTTGTTTTATTTACCTTGTCTCTTTAGTTTGTTTTATTTACCTTGTCTATTGGTTTATTCCACGTGTATGCATTATCAGGTAATGTTTGTTTTCTCTTGTGTATTTCTATTTTGTTTTAATTTTATACATTTTGATTACCAGTGATCTCTTACTAATTGATCAACACACTAATCTAGCATTTCTCGAGTTATAATGACCGCTCCAAATCTATCATGGTTTTTTTACAGAAATTTATCGGTCTTAAGGTTAGGTTAATTAACATTTCTAATTTATTTATGAAAATAATATACAATATTTTAATAAAATGATTTAGTTTAGAATTTAATTAGAATGCATTGGCAGTTTAAAAAAGTCATTTATATTGAAAATGTAAATTTTTATATTAATTATTTTAAAATTATATTAGGACATATAATTTTTATAGTATAATAATGTATTGAAATTATATTTTTAATTAGTCAATAAAAATGTTTCTCTTAAATTGACTTTTGAAATACAATCCTTAAATATAAATTAATTCCTTTAAATAAATTCATTAAATATTCTTTTAAGGGCACGTTTGGTATGCAGAAAAAACTAGTTTTTCAAGAATCTAAAGTCATCAATGTTAGTTTTTCCATGTTTAATATCCAATTTAGAAGGAAAAAATCTTAGAATTTCTTCTTCTTCTAAGAATGGTTTTTGCTGTGGTTTTCGATCAGTACATTATACTGATGGGGAGCAAGTTTAAGAGAAAGTTTTAATGATGCAAAAACACTATAATATCCATTAGATCATTCAATACAATTATATAAAATTTGAAACATTTTCATATTAAATTTGATAAATTATTGGATTTTAGAATAGGAAATACTAATAAATATTGATAGTATATTATTGTATATTTTTATTTATAAAATATATTGTTTTATTTTTTAAAAATATATTAAACACTATACTTTTAAATAATTTTTCATTATAAACCTACTATAATTTGTAAATAAATTTGTAAATAAATTTTAGATTTATCATAATATATACAAGAAAATGTTACAATAAATCATTTATAAATATTATTATTTCCATAACTCCTTATATATATATATTTATTTATACTGTCCATAAAAATCATTTAGACTAAACTAGTAATACCATAATAAATTTAAATAATTTACATAAAGAATAAAAATATTACATAAATTTAATTCTTGCATAAATTTAAAAATTGCTTATATATAAAAATTACTTAACCAAACTATTTTTATAATCCGTTTTGGTTCAATTTGATTTTTTTAAAAGTCAACAGATTTAAGTTTGATGCATATATATTATTACCGAAGGCTATATATGGTGCCAATTTGATTGGGATCATTACAATTTTTGTGATATTTTTGTACATCTTTTGACAAAATTATGAATATTAAATGAATATTTCAAAGTAAATAAAACCAAAAATATTTAATTTAAAAAAAACAATTTGGTCAACCAATTTTTTCTTATAAAGTGACAACAAAAATTAATCTAGATAATAAAAAACAAATTAATATGTTAAAAGAATATAAGTTTAATTTTCACTATCAATATCGATGTAAGAATCTAATAAATATACGTAAATATTCAAATTCTCGTTGGTATTTAAACCCTTGTTGATCTTTAAAACTTGTTTTAATCGTAATGAGTCTTAAAACTCAACTCACTGATTATTCGATTCGGTTTATTTCTTTTCAAATATCTAAATTTTTTACGACACTAATGGTGTGACGAATTAATTGCAAGTTGTGATTGGATAATTGAAGATACTACTCTCACAGATATGAGTAAGTGGGACCCTTTAGAAAGATTCGAGAATGCAGAAGAATCACGTGGGTAGCCCCACGTACGTTGGAGGCATCTCCCGTATAAAACGAACATCGTGGCATTTGTACAGTGGATAACCAACAACCCCGGCTCCAACCAAAACCATTTTTACTTTGGATAAAATATTCTTTCCTTTTTATTGTGGGATATCAAAATGTTTTATACTTTTGATATATCACCTATTTTCTCATAAATAAAATGGTAAGATATTAATTTTATTACTCATAATATTGACAGTCGATTGGAATAAAAAATAACTTGAAAGATTTGTGTTCTCTCTCCTTAAGATATTTATTACAAATTAAAATAAGTTGAAGTAGTGAATTATATTTTCATTTATAACATAAATGTTATAACTTTTTATAAATAAAATAAAGCAGTAACTTTTTATTTTTCACATATATCTCTCATGAAAAGTAATCCTTCCCAAAGTATGAAAAGCACTAAAAATTGGACAAAGAGCACCTCTGCCAAAATTAATGTTAACAGAGATAGTATCCTGTACTCCATTCACTTTTTTTTTTTTGAAAGGCATCTTATACTCCAAAATTAATGTGAACAGAGATAGTAACAATTTATATTTAATGGGTTATACAATAATATTTTATTTCTTTCTGTTTATATTATTTATTACTTCATTTATTGCATCATGTACTTCTCTTTTTTAGTTGAAAGTTGTAACTAACATTTCTCATGTGAACATAAGAAGATGGGAGGTAATTGTATTACTCCTAATAATTTGCATGTAAATTCATGAAATGTGGCAACTATAAATGAGGGCCATGCTCCCTTATTAACCACACGAGCCTTCCCTTTCATTCTTTAATGATTCTTCACTCAGTTTCATTTGAAGCTGCTTCTGAGCTAAAAATATCAGCTTTTGTAGTTCAGACTTTACTTGCTTCTGGTGTGCTTCCTACCCTCACTGTTTTATATACTCAACTCTTGTTCCATGCTCTCTAGTTTTCATAAGCAAGTTTCGTGAATTGTGATTGCTTCCTGTATGATCCAAATACTTGGATTTTTGAACTTTTCTTAGCTTTGTTTATGTTTGATTTGGTGCTGTTATTACTTAATGAGTTTTTCTGGTTTTATGGTCAGAGAGATGTTGCTCTTGCTTGTAAATTGTAGTTCATTGTGTTTGTGCCTATTCTTCTTTACTTATAGTTGTGAATTTTTGTTCTTTCATTTGACTATTTGAGTATATTATCTCCGAAACAGAGCATTTCATCATGTTACTTTGGTTTTGGCTTGAGATATGCTGAATTAGTTCCTTTTGTGGTAAATCTGTTTTTGTTTTCTTCTGCTTTGGAACCAAGCCTTCTAAGCTTACTTCCTTTTTTGGTAAATACTTTTTTTTTGTGTGTGTGTGTGGAGGATATTTAAATGAAAGTTGGTTGAGATTCTAAGACATGAAAGGGCTTATAATACGACACATAAAATTAATATAAAACACAAATCTTAAATTTAAAAGTTAGAATTATTGTTTTAAAAGTATGAGCCATTACAGATTGAGGGTGTGTGGCGCATGGATAAAGTTGTTGCCTCTTGACAAAACAGTCTCTTTGATTTGATTGCGGGAAAAGTTTAAAAAATAATAAAGTGAAATGAATACTATTCAATGCAATTAGAAATGTCTAACATGGATATGAGACCAACATGTATAACTGTTCGTGCTTTTTGGTCAGACTTGTTTCATTTCCTTTTTTTAGAATCGCGATTTCCAAAAAAATGTTTGATAAAGAGTGATGATTGAGTTTTATGTTCATAGTTTATTTTGTTTGCACTTGGATTTTTCTATTTGTTGATAATTCACTTGTGTGTTCTGTCTGTCAGATAATTCTTGTGCTGCAAATAGCAAAATGGTAGGAAGTGTTGATGTTTTAGCTCATGATTCCAGCATTAATGGAACAATGAAACCGTTGCCTGAAGATTTCAATTTCATGACGATTATGCGAGATCATGTGCCACTCACAATTGGAGAGAATGGCATTGGCAACGGAGTTGCTCATAATGGTACAGAAAATGGAGAAAGAAAGATAGTACTTGGAAGAAATATTCACACCACGTGCCTTGAAGTCACTGAGCCTGATGTAGATGATGAGGTTACTGGGGAAAAGGAAGCTTATATGGCAAGTGTGTTGGCTAAATACAAAAAATCTCTGACTGAAAGGACCAACTATCATTTAGGTATGATACAACATTTGTTTCTTTTCTTCCCTTAACTTCTAGAATTAGTATGTTCTATCTCATATACTAATGTTTATGGAAAATCTATTACAGGATACCCCTATAATTTGGATTTTGACTATGTTGCACTCTCTCAGCTTCAGCATTTTTCCATCAACAACCTGGGGGATCCCTTCATTGAAAGCAATTATGGTGTCCACTCTAGGCAGTTTGAGGTTGGTGTTTTGGACTGGTTCGCGCGGTTGTGGGAACTCGAGAAAGATGAGTATTGGGGCTATATAACAAACTGTGGCACAGAAGGCAATCTCCATGGCATCCTAGTGGGGTTAGTAATTCTGCTAGTATTGTGTATGTTGCTGTTGAAAACTTGAAATAGGTCTAATGTGGTGAAATGACTTTTGTTTTGTAGGAGAGAGGTGTTCCCAGATGGGATTTTATATGCCTCACAGGAATCACATTATTCTGTTTTCAAAGCTGCTAGAATGTACAGAATGGAATGTGTGAAGATTAACACTCTTTGGTCTGGTGAGATTGATTGTGATGATTTTAAGGCCAAGCTTCTTTGTCACAAGGACAAGCCAGCAATTGTGAATGTGAACATAGGTAACTTTCTCCTCCTCTGTTTCTCTCTGACTCTCCCATGTGCCCTCTCTCCTCTCTTTTAGATTCTGACTCCCACACTGAAACATTGCAGGTACAACTGTGAAGGGAGCAGTGGATGACCTTGATCTGGTAATAAAGAAACTAGAAGAGGCAGGATTTTCACATGACAGGTTCTACATCCATTGTGATGGGGCTTTGTTTGGTCTCATGTTGCCTTTTGTCAAACGTGTAAGTCTTGAAATGTCACTTTTTTATTGTTCAATTTTTCCTTGCTATCCTCGTGTTTTCTGACACACAACATTTCGATTCTTACATGTTAACTCACCAATTGAAGAGTATTGCAATGTAATGACACATTCATCTAAACATGCCATATTACATATCATATCACAGTGATCACTTATGAAACATGTTTAGATACATGTCACATTGTCATTAAATAATAATTTAAAAAAAACAAATTTATGAAAACTAAAACTAATTAAAAAGGTATTTGTCATTGCTTGCTTGCAAAAACAAACAAATTAAGACTTGTTCAACTAAGAAATTCTAGCTCAGTTGGTTGAACATATATTAATTTATTGTAAACTTGTGATACTTATTTTTTATTTTACGAATAAACAAAAATGAAGACTTGTCCCTTTAGTTATGTAAATCTGGCCACGTTTCTATGATGTTTACATGTTGAATTAATGATTGAGTCGATGATGTTTTTCAAAACGCCAGGCTCCAAAAATTTCATTCAAGAAACCAATTGGTAGTGTGAGTGTCTCAGGCCACAAATTCGTGGGGTGCCCCATGCCCTGTGGCGTGCAGATAACACGGTTGGAACACGTAAACGCTCTTTCCAGAAACGTGGAATACCTCGCTTCAAGGGACGCCACAATCATGGGAAGCAGGAACGGGCACGCCCCCATATTCCTCTGGTACAGCCTCAACATAAAAGGCTACAGAGGCTTCCAGAAAGAGGTGCAGAAGTGTTTGAGGAATGCACACTACTTCAAAGATCGCCTTGTGGATGCTGGCATTGGAGCGATGGTGAATGAGCTCAGCAGCACCGTTGTGTTTGAGAGGCCTCATGATGAGGGGTTTGTGCACAAGTGGCAGCTTGCTTGCCAAGGAAACATTGCACATGTTGTGGTGATGCCTAATGTCACCATTGAGAAACTTGATGATTTTCTCAATGAGCTTGTGCAGAAGCGTGCTTTGTGGTTTAGAGATGGGAAGTGTCAACCCTATTGTATAGCTTCTGATGTAGGACAGGAAAATTGCCTCTGTGCTCTGCATAGGTGACTTGTGTGTAATTAAGTAACTATATTTGTAATGTGTTTTTTGGAGTGTTTGTGGCTTCTGGCTTCATTGATCAGTGTTATCATTGCTAAAATAAAAATAGATGGATAAAAATTGCTAAAAGTGACTGGTTGGTTTAGAAATGTTTCTTTCTGATGTATATCTCATTTCTTCGTACTCGTGGAGAATTTCTATATAGTTTTTCTACTCTTTAAAGTGGACTTTTTTTTATTGAATTTTTTAGAGAAGAAGCTAAAAGAGTTTTGACAAAAATAAAAATGAGAAAGGCTTGCTTTTCTATTTTAAGGCACTAGAAAAAAAAACTTTGAAATCTGCGACAAAACTAGCGAAAGCAATTGGATCATGATCCGATAGAGGCAAAATGAATTTTCCACGGGCAAGGCCAATCCATTTATCCCATTTTTGTTCAGCCTGAGTTAGAATAGTGCTTTTGATTCACTTCACTTAATATGACAAGAAAACACATGTTGGGATAGCTTATTGCAAATCAATCATGGAATTTTATTCTTTAAGAAAACATCTAATGTCCTTAATTTTAAAAAATCATGAAAACTAGTTGTAACAAAAGTAGTTGTTACACTACCAAAGTAGTTGTAACAAAAAAATAAAAAATAAATGAAAAGTACATCAAGGTCTAAACATAGGGATTAAGTTCTTTCAATATATTTACAGAAAATTTGATTTTCTAGCTATATGTATGAAAATGATTTTGATTTTGTTGGAAAAAATAATATTTGTTTCAATTATTTATACATTTGGAGGATTGGTCTCTTGACTTTCGATTATGTGAATATTTTACTTTTAATTAAAAATAAATAATGAAAAGTAATATTTAGACCACTTTTATATTTATTTTTTTACTCATTATAACATTGGTACAAAATAATTAACAACTAATTTTTGTCAAAAATTTGATTTGTAAATTTTAGTAGAACCTATTCTCTTAATTGTGGTTTTTTCATCTTAAAGGATTTGAATCTAATTTTATTGGAGCCAATGACACATTGAT
>PYAF01004834.1:214977-263356 GCA_007407185.1 Glycine tomentella | reverse complement strand
TATGTGTCCACTCAGAATCAACTTGCAGACATTCTCACCAAAGGGCTGAACTGCATTAACTTTGAAAGAATTATATCCAAGCTGGGAATGGAGAACACTTACTCACCAGCTTGAGGGGGAGTGTCAAAACCGTATTGATCACTGTGTATTTTAGGAAGTTTTATATTTTATCCTTGCTGTAATTTTATTCTGTATCACAACTGTATCTTGCTATTAATACTAGGTTTCTGTATTTAGGAACAATCCCATAATCACAGGGATTTGTCTCCTTAGAATTAGCTGTCCATATTTCCTAAAATAGCCAGCAGGCTCATGTATATATAGGTCCAATGACCTCATAATTGAATAAGAGAGAAAAAATACTCCTTCTAAATTTGAGAATAAATATAGTAAAACAGGGACCCGCCACTTATAGGCAGACGGTCCTAGCCGCACAATAAATTTGTCATAGTTATTTTATTATTTATTTGATTGTATAATGCATTATGGTATGGACTTTATTGTGGTCCTATATGGCCTCCACCCTTGTCTGTCTGAATAAAGCTCAGTTGCTCCCTTATGTAGCATTTAAAAAAACAAAAATTGTTCACTTGCGGACAAGAACCAAGGCAAACCGGAAAATCAAATTGACAATCCCCCCTGATTCACCTAACTTATTATAATTAGTTATATATAATATAAAACAATAAAAATGTGCATTCCTCTTTTAATATAATATGCATATACTATGGTGACGTGGAGATAAGCACTTTAGAAACTGAATCTACTCTCCATATAAAAATAGCTCAACCTTGAGCCAAGCCTTCCATACCATAACATTAATTATCTTCTGCCAAATGCAGCTAGCTAGCACAGTAATTCACGAACATGAAGAAGGTAAGTAATTTGTTGCATAAGTTGAAACCAGACATCTTAATGGTGTTTGTGCAGATTGCATTTGCTGCTGTGAATGTGATGTACAAGCTGGCCATAAATGATGGAATGAGCATGAGGGTAGCTTCTGCATATCGCCTCGCTTTTGCTTCGGCTTTCACTGTCCCTGTGGCTCTCATCTTTGATAGGTCCATGATTATTGCATGCCTTTAGTTTCTTTAATTTACTGATACATGGTTACTCACGGGGATTTGGTTTGTGAAATATTTTTTCCTTCATGTGAATTTTTATGTGAGAAAGTAAATATCATATATTTTTAATTTTGACATTCTAAATCATTCAAAAATAATATATTTATGAAATATTTAAATTATTTTCTTTTAAAAAAATAAATGATAAAAGTGTATTAAATAATTATTTAAAAATATAGTAATGATAATCTCTTTTTTTTTTCACTACTCAAGTCAATTACAACTAGTTTATTCAAAAACAATTAAACTATATATTATTTTTTTTTCTTTACGGTCATGTCTATGTAAGGTAATATTTATTGACAAATTTCTATTTATGTACTAGTAAATAGGATAAATTAAAAAAAAGTCTTAGAAAGTGAAAAAATATTACATCAGCAATGGAAAAAAAAATATTGGTAATTTTGGTTATTGAAAGTTATTATGTTTCTCTCTTTTGAACACGACGATCATATCACACAAGATTCAAATCTAATATAAACTGGCAACATATGTAAGTAAGCATTATCCCACTATGCCCTTTCCTTGGCTGTCTTCTATATATCGTGGCATATAATTGCTGAAATCTTGATATCATGATTGTCAATTATTTATCGCAGTCAAACCAATAGCGAATATTAAAACCTTTGTTTGTTTTTTTTTTTGCTGAAAATATTAAAACCTTTGTGGGAGCATGTAAACCCTAGTACAATTATTTTATATTTTATTGTGAACGAGCAACAATTGTTTTCAAACTAGTATTATTACTCGTGAATATAGATATTAATTATCTTAAAAGTTTAATTTTTTAATTTTATTTATTCTATTTTTCGGTTTTTTATTTTATTTTAATATATAATTTTAATGTAAATAAATATTTTTAAGTTTTTTTAGAAACAAAAAAATTATTACTTTTTAGATTAAACTAAATCAATCACTCATAAAACTAATAAAATTGAAAAGATAAGTGAGCAAAAATTGGTAACCAGATCATCCTTTGAAAATGAAAATATTAAATATAAAATATTTTCCACTTTCTAATGAAAATATTATTTTTATTAGTTTTTTTAATTCATAAAATACCTAAAATGTAACAACTAGAAAGGGCGAGGGTAGCATGCATATGTTTGTTAGGTTAGGTTCAGAGCATGTATTTTTAACCAATTTCAACCTTAAGGCCATGGTTTGATTCATATACATAGATAGATAGATAGATGTTTTGTTAATATTTTAACAACCAAATATTGTCAACTTCCATCTCAAAAAATCCAAATATTTCTAATATTGAAGAGAAACAAAATTTCTCAACCGTTTAAGAGGAGAGACTAGCATGGTAGCTTCTTTGAACATGCAAACCTGCACATCATCAAATTAACTTGGCTTGCTAAAGTTATTTAATTTGCCATCAGGAAGAAGAGACCAAAGATTACTTGGAGGGTGCTTATATTGGCATTTCTGTGTGGATTGTTTGGGTATGCTACGTGAATTCTTCACCTTTATCGTCATATCATAATTAGATTTTTCAGGATTATATATTTTCACTGGTATAACGTATGTAACTAATGAACGATACTGATATGGTTATTTAATTTTTCAGGGGAAGTTTATTTAGTAACCTTTACCTCGAAGCCATGGCTTTGACGTCAGCAACGTTTATGTTGGCCATGATCAACCTTATCCCTGGCATAACCTTCATTATGGCCATATCCTTCGGGTATTCACACCACTCTCCCATATATCTTCTTTTCAAGCCTTCATATTATCTTAAAAAGTTTTAGCTAATGAACTAAAAAATTCTATATATTTTGGCTCAAGAAAGACACATATGTCATAACGTTTTTTTTTTCCTTTCTACTTCTATAAACACCTTTGTATATAATTATTTATATTACACAAGACTCTTAGTACATAAGATATAGTGAGAAATACAATACAGGACAAACTATAAAGATGATTCTATAAGAATTATAGTATAAATCTTAAAAGAATTAATAATTGAATTTGAATGAATCAAGTTTAGACTACTATGCTCCACTTCGATTCTCCATTTTTCATCATCCCCACAACAATAACTCTTATATGTAACTTTAATTCATGTTTGTAATGTTCGAAAATTATCGACCTTAATATACTTTATTTAGCTTCTTTATTTATTTTTTTTTGAATTAATGCATACTTCTTATTGTTTAGCGTCACTCAACCACACTTTCCCACCTTTTTTTCTTCATTATCCGATCATTTTTTTTTTATAAAAAAAATACACATTTGATTCTAATTATTTGACAATATTTGAAAAGACATAATAACTCTTTCTCAATGATTTTGATTTATTTTTCCATGTCATATTCAAAGTTTAAAAGTTTATTACTATCAACAACAAATAACAAAATAGATCATTTATAATGTTAGTTTTACCAAATAATCTTTGAATACTTCTCATTTTTCTTTACCTTCTACTTGAACACCGATCCCTTCAAAAGAAAATTCCACATTAGCCTTGAGATTTAACTAGGATCAAAAACTACATGCTTAAAAAATAACAATTTCCTTTCATTTAAACCGACACATAATGTTGATTGACATCTGTGTGTGTGTCAAGGACTGCTAAGTGTAGAAACTTTTTTATGGATATGGGTTTATGTACTTCTTGTGCCTGTTATCAATATACAAGAATATTATTAGGCATGCGATGTAGCTATAAAATATTAAATTATAGAAATTCAATGTACACACTGCTCCAATTTAGAATGTTTTTGTTCATAAGATAAATTGCACTATAAGAAGTGAGATTTAATTTAAAGATATGTTGGGCACTGCCATTTTATTTTATATATAGTACTTTGGCTCAATTAACTCTTTGACTTTATATATAGATTCGAGAAGTTAAATTTGGAAGCAGCAGAAGGAAGGGCAAAGGTCATAGGCACCATAATTGGAATTAGTGGAGCAATGCTGATGACCTTTTTCAAAGGCGTAGAAATTAATATTTGGTCATCTAATAAAATCAACCTTATGCATCCACATCTGAACCAAAATGGGCATGTGGCATCTCACCACACTGAGTTTCGAAATAAACTGTTGGGTGTCCCATGTGCCATAGTAAGCTGCTGCTTTTATTCTTTATGGTACATCACTCAGGTCAGCTTCTTTAGATATACTTTGTCATAAATAAACATTTATAGGAAAAGAAAAGAAAATAAAGTTTTTTATAAGTTAATTTATAAAGCTCTCTCATATTAATTTCTCTAAAATATATTTTTAATTTACCTATAAATTTTAACTTATAGAAAAACATTGGTCTTCTTATGTGTGTAGAGAAGATTAATGAAACATGCCCTACCTTTTATGTTAATACGGCACAGGCTAAAATGAATGCAGAATATCCAAGCCCTCACTCAAGCGCAGCTTTAATGAGCATAATGGGAGCGATACAGGCCAATATTTTTACTCTTTGTGTCGAAAGGGATTGGAGCCAATGGAAGCTGGGTTTCAATATCAGGCTTCTAACGGTGGCTTATTCGGTATGTCCTTCAATTATACCATTATATTAATATGAAGTAGTTTTCATAAAAAAAAAAAAAAAACATAAGCAATTAATCTTTATTAAAAATCATAAGTGCATACAAAATGAATATTAGGATTCATGCATTTCTACCATGTACTATATGACGTCTAAACGCATGAGATTTAATTTTCTCCTTTAAATTTTGTCCTTAACAAAAGAAACTAGTGTCACATATTTGCTTGACACTACATGCATATGCATTATATATATTAAGCACCTTTTTATTAGACACATAGGCATTTAATTAATCAATTTCATATAATGTTAATATCAAAAAACATTAATTGATTTTAGATTTTGGAGGAATAAAAAAACTTCTACAGAAATTAAAATCAAAATTTGTTCATTTTACACGAATCAGAAACAAATTTAACTCTAAATTAAAAGAAAGAACAACAACGCACAGTGTATAAATACTCAAATTAAAGGAAGTTTGTTTGATGTGAGTAAATGTTTATTGATTCAGGGAATGGTGGCCTCTGGAGTAGTGGTTGTGATCATTGCCTGGTGCATAAAGAAGAGAGGCCCTCTATTTGTTTCTGTTTTCAATCCACTACAGCTTTTGTTGGTAGATATCGCTGCTTATGTAATGTTGGATGAGAAATTATATTTAGGAAGGTATTCTCTAAATCATTCATATAATTTACCTAAAGATGAATATTTTTTATTGAATTAAATGATCATACACTAACACTATAAAATTATAGAGACATATATAAAATTGATTAGGTGATTAAAAAAAAAAAGAGAAAAATCACATATTCAATATTTTTTACTAACAAAAACTAATAAACAAATAATTAACATTTTTCGATAAAAAAAACAATATAAAGTTATTTTACATAGTCATTAAATTACAAATTATTATTAATATAATTTTAGGGACAAATTTATCATTCATAATTTATAATTGACTGCGAGTCTGACATTAGTATATGACCTATTTTCTCTTGTTTTTGGTCATGTTCATGAG
This sequence comes from Glycine tomentella, assembly GCA_007407185.1. Lineage (NCBI taxonomy): Eukaryota > Viridiplantae > Streptophyta > Magnoliopsida > Fabales > Fabaceae > Glycine > Glycine tomentella. The sequence continues at coordinate 257,715 of PYAF01004834.1, read as the reverse complement.
TTGATATGACTTATCCAATTTTGTTAAATTGTATAGTGTGCTTGGAGCAGTGATGATTGTGTGCGGTCTATACACGGTGCTATGGGGTACAGCCCAAGAATTGAAAAAGAAGTCTCAGTTAGTGCCATTAGGAAACACCAGAGGAGAGTCTGAAAATGTTCGGGTTGTAAGCCCAGCCATTAGATCACAACAACCTTGAATGTTGCCAAGGTCAAAGACTACTTATGGAAAAATGAATGACTTGAAGAACATGATATTTAATTTAGCTATACATCCTTGCTAACATTGTGGATAGCAATAGCAAGTTCTTTTACTCTTGCCCCCGCCTTCAGATATTGCTTGTGTCTAAGTTTCTGATCTACACCCTTTTATGTCAATATTGATTAAAGTATTAATTAAAGCTAAAAATAATATTATATTTTAGTATATGCTATTAAGATTTTTTTTATAGAATCACATCATTGCACTTTGTTAGAATATTATTATTTTTCTTTAGCTATTCCATTACATTAATTATATTATTTTATATTTTTTCTTTTCTCTTTTCATTTCTCTCAGAAATTATAATATATATATATATATATATATATATATATATATATATATATATACATATATATCTGGTTTGGGAACGGAGGATATATTACCCCAAGTTGGGACATTAATTAAAAGTGGCCATGGCTCCATATTTATTTTTCCGTCTTTACAATATTACAGATAAGTAGTAAAAATATTTCAATGGTGAACCTTGCTTAAAATAATTAAATATGCATGCATGCATGGCTATATTTACATTTGAATTTTAACGGATTAGAACAAAAATATATTTTAACGGATTAGAAATAAATCAATATTTTACCGAATTCATCATTATAGAATTAATTATTACTAATGCTTGATACAAGTCAATTCAAGGTGGATACCAACTACCAAACTTATAGGGATTTGCTACACATTGAGCTTCATCATTCTTAACGAGACAATTTTTAAGCTGGTGTGCTAGCAAAGTCCACAACTTCCCTCAGCAAACGTTTTGAATCTACCAACAGGTAGCCCAGTTTCTTAAGCATTCTCCATTTTTTGATGCAATGGTTTAATAGGTCCAATATTCCACACATTATTCTAGCTCTCTGTTTACACGCCAGTGCAAAAGTTTTATGCCACTAATCCTACAAGTTAGTTTGGGACATTATGGTATGAAACAGTATAAATTATAAACAAGCCAATTCTAACACCTGAAAATTAGGTTTGATTTGTAAAAAGACTTGATATTTAATTTTTTTATTTATTTAAATAAGTCAAATTTAAAGTTTAAATTTAAATTTGTTGAATATAAAACATAATTAACTTGTTTATAAGTTCATTTTAATTTAATTTTAATTATTCTTTTCTTCTATTACATCTCTTCTAATCAACACCTATGACTTCTTATCTTGCTCTTTAAAGTAAATCCCCTGGACCTAAATGATCTGAATCCATGTATTTTTTGTTGGATTTGGTATTAAAGGTAAGTTGTGAAGTATATTCCGGTTCATATGCTTAATTTATTTCTAAACGATTATAAAATCAATAATTAAGTATATGCTAGCAAAATCAACAACTGTCGCCTGCAGACCTTTTGAAACTTACTAACAGGCAACCTTGTTTCTTAAGCTTTCTCCTTTTACACGATGCAAACTATAGGTTGCACTTGCAGTACAGGTATTAAAAAAGAAAAAAAAATATAAAAGATCGAAAAAGGGAAAGGAAGGGACACAAAATAATTAAAAAAACTAGCACAAACTTGAAGTCATTTTACCTCCTTGTCAATGATAAACTGCATGTTTGCTTGATATAGCAAAGGGACACAAATTAATATCTTAAATAGTTATACTGATACATATATATATGCCGCACAAAAAGAGTCCATGAATTTGTTCCCCATTTCATTCCAATAACAAGCTAAAGTTTAAATTGTCAAAAACAACAGGGGAATCAGAAGCTGTTACTTATTGTTTTTCTTCATGCTGCATTGATGCTCTTCCAAGTCTTCTAAAACATTTGTACTTTATTTTGGTCATAGGGACTGGAATATGGAGAATTTATACAAAGTTGAAGCCACAGGTAATGTGAAGCCTGTACTGTTAATGATAGTGCTCCAGACACTGTATGCAGTGGTGAATATCATGTTAAAGATTGTGGCAGATGATGGAATGAGCTTAAGTGTTCTTATTGCCTACCGGTTCTTCTTTGCTTCTGCCTTCATCATTCCGCTTGCTCTCATCTTTGAAAGGTGTTTCTCTCTTTGCATAAGTTTCCCATTAAAGAGTTAGGAAATAAAGATAGTTAGTTGCCTTTCCCATGTGCATAGCATATGTAGTAGAGCTAATGCACACATTACACATTAAAAAATTCAGAGGGGTGTAGCAATACACTCTCTTTTAACACACACACACATACACGCTCTATTATTATTGGTTAAAATTTATTGAAAACTGCAAAATCAGAATAAAGACTCGTTAAATATCAAGTGAGGCCTACAAAAATTTGTGATTTCCAATAAATTCAAACCAGTGATAAAGATTGTGTTCAAAACAATATGTCAGAGAGTGTGTTACAAACATCTTTCAAAAATTAATGTTAATTTGAATCTATATGCAAATTTTTTGGCTTGTGTTTCACTAGGAAAAGCCTGCAATGTGTTACTGTGAAAGTTCTATTCCAAGGTCTTCTTTGTGGGTTATTTGGGTAAGATTTTTAATGCCTTAATTTATTTAAGATAGTCAATTTAAGAAATAAGTGTGAGATGATGATTTAAAAATTTGCAGGGGATCCTTACTACAAGGTCTCTATGTTAAATCCTTGGCCTTGACAACTGCAGTATATGTCACAGCCATGTTGAACCTCATCCCTGCTGTCACCTACATCTTGTCTGTTACTCTAGGGTATGCTCCATAACTTTGTATCTAATCATTGAAGAGAAATGCTAGCAATACAGCTTTCTATCATGAGAAATTATTAGTCCTAACCAATCTCTACATGATATATGATTGAGTTTTTTAGTTTATGAGAAAAAAATTAATAAGACTCGATTATAGCATGTAGAGATTGACCTGAGATCATTTAATAATTTCCCTTCTACTTCACTCATTCTAATACACTCTTTATTGTTGACTGCAATTTGTAAAAAAAGAAAAAACAATATTGTGCGAGTCTTGCGCCTTATTTAATGATCTATACTCATGATTTTGTAGTTTTCACCAATTTTAACTCATAGAAGGATGTATAATAGAAAAAGTATGTTACAAACACTCCCCATTCAATAAATCACCACTGATAATATTGAATACCATTTGACCCAATGGTGGGGGTTTCATCCCCAGACTTGAGAAGTCAAATCTTGGAACAGCAGGTGGGATGGCCAAGTTGCTGGGGACTTTAACAGGAATCGGTGGTGCCATGATGCTCACTTTCTACAAAGGAAGAAGGCTATGCCTCTGGTCAACGCACATTGCCTTGTTGCACCGTGAGCCATCATCACACGGTGCCCCCACAGGTTCTCTCTTTTGGGGCTGCATACTAGCTTTTGCAGCCGCTCTGAGTTACTCGGTGTGGTTGATAATCCAGGTTAGAGTCATAATCTTCAATAATTTTTTGATGATTTTATAAAAAAAATTTACAAAACTATGGTGTACTTAAAAAAGAGAGTTTCTTAATAACATTACTAAAGTAAAACCTTTAGATTTTGAAGCTACCCTACTAGAATTTCTCTAAATTTAGACAACTTTTTGCTTAAACACACCCAATAATTGAAATTTTGTAACATGATGAATTTGGATAAGCACAGACAAAGATGAGCGAAAAGTTTCCGTGGCACTATTCAATTGCGGCTTTAACCTCTGCAACGGCCTCAATCCTATCTGTTATATTTGCTCTTTTTACGGAGAGAGATTGGAGCCAGTGGAAACTTGGTTGGGACTTTAGGCTTCTAACAGCAGCTTCTGCGGTAACTAATTAAATGTTCTCCATAGAATAGTATGTGTATTCAATTTGCTTGAGTCTACATATTTGGCTGTATGTGTCATGAGTAAGTAACACATATAACCAAAATATGCATGGTTAAAATGAAGTTAATAACAAGACATAATTGGTGGCTCTAATTTTGTTTTGAAGGGTATCTTGGCCTCTGGAGTGTGTTACACCCTTTTAGCATGGTGTGTGCGCAGGAAGGGACCTCTGTTTGCATCTGCTTTTAGTCCTCTAATGTTGTTGATAGTGACCCTTTCCGAGCCATTGGTACTAGATGAGTGTCTCAACGTTGGAAGGTGAAATAGCTATTTAATTATGAACCTTCAACTTCATTTTTTTTCCCAAGTGTCAATGCCTTATATATATTATGGTTTGTGGATGTACTTGTGCAGTCTAACTGGATCAGTGTTGATTATTGGGGGATTGTACATGTTGCTGTGGGGTAAAAACAAGGAAAAACGGTTGGAACATAGTGAGATAGTGTCTTCAAAAGGCACTCTTCAATGTGAAGCAATCCACATTACCGACCCATCATCTTTGGCATGTAGTAAAAATGGAGCAAGAAGACAAGATTGTAGCAACTATTCTTAAGGCGAAAAATTCAACAATTGAACCGCTAGGGTCAGCCTTGTTAAAAGTTTGAGTAATTTACATGAAATTTTAGTACAACAAAAGAAATTCAACAATGAACATCTGAGGATAACAATTCATATTAGCAGCTTATGGGTATCAAACATATTTGTTCTATATTTATTACTCTGATTTAATGGGAGAGCCTTCCAGTAATTCACTTTTAAATGGGAGTATATTTAAATAATATTTGCAATAACATCAATAACATGAATCAACTAACATAAGATTGTTTAAATTTAATTAATGGTATTGGGTTTTAGTCTTAGATATAATGTAGTTGTGTTACATAAAAAGAGAAAGAACTTTATTACTCGTAATAATCGTATATGACTTGAACAATATTGTATACAACGGAGGATATTCAGCATTTTGAATATATAGCAAAAATAATAATATTTGCAATATATTTAGTACATAGCCATCAAAGTATTTTATGCTCAATTGACAATTTTACCATTCAACTTTAGTTATTTTGTAAATTATTTCATCCAATTTTTTTTTCTGAATTTTATCACCCAAGTTTTCAATTGTTATGCATTTTACCACCGCTGACGAACTTTTTTTACAAAACTATGTGATATTGTAAGACTATATATTAAACTAGGTGATTTCGAAAACTATTTACCAAAGATATATAATTTTGACTTATGACATTAGTTGTAATTATAACCAATATAGAAAAATGATTTTTTTCCCACATCATTTAACCATTTATAACTAAAATCAATGAACAAAAATCTAGAAAAATGACTTTTTACATTGTTTTATTGTCAACATGATGAAAAAATACATAAAAAATAAAAAAATTGAATAGTAAAATTTATGAAATATTAAAAGTTAGATAATAAAATTCATGGAAAAAAATAAGTTGTAAAATCCGTAAAATTATGAAAATTAGGTAGTAAAATTCGTGAAAATGAAATTTGAGTAACAAATTTCATAAAATAATAAAAATTTGATGGTAAAATTTATAATTAAGCCTATTATTGAACTAATCCTCAACTCTTGTAAGTTGATAGCTCAAATCTCCTAATTTTTGGAAGCTTTTCCTAACTAACACCAGGAAGTGACCAGACTACCACGTTTCTAAAAAAAATACCAAAATGTCACGTCAACAGTAAAAATTGTCAGAATGTCACGTGCACTAATTCGTCCCACACCCCAACGAATTACGTAAACTGATGTGGCGTCAACTTCTGGCCGGGCAGAAACGGGCAGGTCACGTGGCAGACACTACATATTTCTTTGGGAGGCCAAGCGAAATACGTGGCACGAGAAAAAAAAAAGAGTCGTTGGGGACACGTGTCACACGTGGACGAATTCACTGCAGGCCCCAGCGAATTACGTGTACGTGACCCACTATTTAAACCCCTCCCCATCCCCATCCCCATCCCATCCCTCCTATGTCGAAACTTCAAATGGTAATAATTTTTTATAGAAATGTCTGATTGAGGTATACGATATGTCAAAACGCTCGAAATTAAGAGAAGAAGCCCTGAGACATTTCTATCAAAAGTTATCACCATTTGAAATTTTGACATACTTTTTTTCTCGCTGTCACGTATTTCGCTTGGCTCCCCAGCGAAATACCTTGTGTTTGTCACGTGTCCTGCCCGTTTTGATCACGTATTTCGCTGGCACCTGTAACGAAATACGTTGCCAACAGAAAGACGCTACATCAGCTGACTAATTCGCTTGGGTGTAGGGCGATTTAGCCCATGTGGCATTCTGACAATTTTTACTATTGACGTGATATTTTGATTTTTTTTTTAAAAAAAAAAATGTGATAGTTTGGTCATTGTTCCTTAACACCAAAAATTAATAGTATTTACTGGCTACATGATTAAGCCCATTTTAACGTGAAAAATGAAGCCCAAGAACATTCCATCTTGGGCTGAGGACCCAAACTATGGCTCATTACGCCATTCAGCCTACTCCAAACAAATCAAAGAATCCTCAACACCTGCAGATCTAGACTCCCTCATGCTAGAAGTTCCAAAATATTTAATAGTTGAAGGGGATCTCATAATTGTACTAAGATGTTCATGATTTGTAACTTATTTGCATTTGAGCACTATAAACGGAGTAACTCTCTTTTCATACGTTGTTACTCTACTAATTCATTCACTTATTTGAATTGTAGAGTGCATTTACATGTGTACCTACACTACACTATAAAAAGATTTTATTATGGCTTTTAAAGGAGAAAAAAGGCACAAATTTTGGAGAGAAAAATAAAGGAAAAAGAGTATGTTTCTATTTCGTTTTTTGCAACAAAAAAAATAATTCAGGTATGTCTTGAAGATATCCCGAGTGAACTGTCACCTAATTGAAGAATTAAGCGTCACATTGATTATGTGCCTAAAGTTATCATTCCTAACGGACCTGCCCATGAAAGTAATAATGTGAATAAGACATAGGATTTCAACATCAAGATAAAAAATTATTTCCCAAAGTTATCATTCCAGAATGATGTAATTCAAGTGTCTGTAAGGGATTCACTAAATATGGTAGTTGGGTAGTTATAACTTATAACTACACAAGCTAAGAGAATTAAAGAAGCATTGAGTTGGCTTATAGGACAGCTTTGGAAACTGGAAAGATCTAGTGGCTAAAAGTTTTACAAGGGCAGGGGAAAAAAAAGGGAATATCGATCACAAGCTTCTCAATGTAGTCCATGTTTTAGAATAAAGATCACGATAAGGAATAATTATGTCTGAGTATTTAGGAAATAGTTAGTTTTGAGCTTTTATGTTATTTTAACGTTTTTTTTTAAAGAAACGTTTTATATGTTTTATGTGCACCAAAAATATTTTATGTTTTATTTTAATAGTGGCCTTGACTTTATTCCTTTAGGGTTCTTATATAATTAATGTAAGACTATAAATTGCTTCATAAAGGCGGGAGAAACAATTAACAGTAGAATTTGAATATTAAAAAAAGAGTTTTTTTTTTTTCCAACATTCTTTAAGAACTAGTTCTGAACATTTCAAAGAGTCTTTAAAAAAAATCTTCCTTTTTTTTTCTGTCTTGTTACCAGTATCATCATAGGCCAATTATATCACCCATTGTAACCCTAGTAAATGGCTGATGTAAGAGGGATTAGAGCATTTTTAACTAGTAATGTTGCTATTTTTTGTTGTTGAATACTTGTAATGGATGCTAACTTGCCATATATGTTTCATGCACAGAGGATGCATGTGGATCATAGACATAATATCACCTGCTAACAGAGAATCATTTAACTTGTTCTGATGATCGATGTGCATGATACATTGTCTAGTGCTTGTTTGGGAATTGGGTATTGCTTATGATCACCACCATTGGTGCTGCTTGTGTGTTATGTTGTATATAACTTACTAAGTGGGCACACAAACAATTACTTCCAGAACTCTAGTGTGGGCCTTGTTCATAAATGCTAACAAACATACATGGTGCTTCCAGATATGATCAGCTATGATTGTTAAGATGAGTTGAACAAATTGCAGATACAAGTAACTGTCTAAGCAGACTTCTTGACCACTTTCTTTATATGCAAAGTGGGGCACCTGGTCTCAAATTTAACCTACTGAATTATCCTAACTAACCCTATCTAATAACACCTCTATGTGCATTTTAAAGCTTAAATATATTTAAAATCCCTGAAAAATGGTCAAATTTTGTTTTGGGTCTCTAATAATTTTTTTCATTGTTTTGAGTCCTTGATATTTTAAAATTTTTATTTTGAGTTATTATCGTTAGTTATGTGATGACGTATTACCTTTTAAAGTGATCTTCTCACCATTTTCAATAATAATGATGATTTCACATTATCATTTAACTAATAAGAGTGACTCAAAATAAAAGTTTTAAAATATCAAGAATGCAAAATAACTTAAAAATTTATTAGGGACTCGTAACAAAATTAGATCATGAATAAAAAACCTTTAACATATTAAGCCTATTTTAAATTTGTATTTATAAGGAAATGGACAATTATTTTTGTTTTTTAACTTTTTATTTAAGATGGGTTGGTCCATGTGATATTTCTGGTTGAAGTTTGAAAATATACGCTTAGATGAATAGAGTGTCATTTGGCTCACTAACTTATTTAATGAGATTTTAATATCTAAAAAATGTCAAATAAGTGGATTTATTATCAAATATATTACTAAAGGGAAAGTTAATGAAGTCATTTGTTATAAATACAACTATTTATAACTTTTAAAATAGCAATAACGATTATAAAGGAAAACATTATTAATAAATAAATAAATGATACTCAAATATTTTAAAAAAGAAGAGATTATTACTATTTTAAAAGTTATCATGCGGTAAATAATAGTTGTTTTATTTTTGTCTATAAAATATCAATTTATCTATTTAATATTCGCGTGATAATTTTTAAAATCAAGAAAATCTAAACAAATATTATTTACCGCATGATCAACTTGATATTCTTGCTTGATGAAAAAATATCATTTGATGATCTATTTAACGATGATAATTTTTTGAAGGAACAAATTGGAGATTTAATCTTTTTGTTATATTATAATTTTGTGCAAATTAGCTTCTGCTCATAATTGAGCTAAAGGGAATGGAGTGAATTAGTAGAATTTTATAATGATTGAAACCATTCAATCATCATTTTTAAATGGCTTAAAATTAAAAGATCGCTTTCTAAATTGAGTATCTGGCTATCTCTTTCTCTCTTTCGATACATACTTGTATGTGTGTTTTTAGTGAAAATAATTTACAGCGTTATATTTGTTTTACACATATTTTTATAAAATTTAATTTTCATACACTAATTAACAATATAAAATAATTTTACACTAATAATTTATTATATATTAAATTATGATTAAATAACAGTATGTTACACTATCAATATATAATCTATTTTCTTAATTTTTATAATATTTTTTATGATTTTTATGTTTATTTCTCTGTCACGTTATTTGTTATATTTCATGACTAACTTTTGTTATTATCTTTTTAATTATACAGAAGTCTTATATAAATAAGATTTAACTATAAAATGTCAACGGGTTGGTTAATGCATGATTTTTCACGCAATCATTTAAAAACGCAAAGTTATCACATCAGACAATAACACACTCATTCATGCCTGGAATTTCATTCTCATTTCTTTAATTGATGTTTATACTTTTTAATTCATTTCAGTTGTTCACAAGGATAAGGTTTCTTTATATATATCATTTGTTCAAGAGCTAAGATGTGTGGCATGTTAAAATACAGATGTTCACAGAAGTTCTGGGTGTACAATCAAGTTGCAATTAAATACTAGTAGCTGTGCTGATGTAAACATTAATAAGAGGACAAATGATGTCTAAGAAGCACTATTAAAATGTTATTGATTACCCCTTCCATTTTAGTTTTTTTTTTTTGTTGCTGACCTCTATTTTAGGTTGAGTCCTCATTATTTAAATTGGATTTTTAAACGTGACGTGAGATGACAACGTGTTATTAATAAAATGATGTCTATAAAAAAAAATTAATAAAATGATGTTACTAGAAAATTAAATGAATATGCAAAAAAAAAAATAAAAAATTGCAGCCGAACATTTTTATTTGTCAGCAGAGAAAGACCAGACAAGATGTGCAACGCATGTTTATATATAAAAGAAACTATCAATAATTAAACTATCCTTTTTCTTAACCTTTCATCTCTTTCAATTTATCCTTTTCATCTTTACTTCTTCATATTAATTTAATATTTTTAAAATAAACTAACAATAATTAAATAAACTTGTATCGTAATATAAAATATTTTTTTCATAAGTCTAGAATACTATAATTTACATGTTTTTACAAATATTTATTTATTTATTACAATTTTTAATTATAACATAATTCATATATTTAAAAATATTTTTTATCATAAATTTTAATTATATAAAGAAAAAAATTATGATAGACATTTTTTTTGGAAAGTTTATCATGTGCATTATATAAACTAAAATACTAGTTTTGTATTAATTTAAAGTGAAAATTTTCTTATTTTTTAACAGCTAATTATTCATTTTATTTAATATTTAATTTTTCTAGAAGTATCATGTTACATATTTTATTAAATTCTTCATTCAAAATATGATAAAAATATTATATATCAAACATGTACAAATTATCACATTTACTTGATGATGATAATAATAATGATAATAATAATAATAATAAATGAAAGAAAAAGAAATGTAAATTGTAGAATATAAATTTAAATTAAATTCTAAAATTTAAAATAATTGATCAAGCGATAAGATTAATTCAATTTCAAAAAAATAAGCTTAATAATAAAAAATTATAATTAATTTAATTCAAATTTAAAATGAACAAAATTAACCAAATTATTTTAAATAATTAAATTTTAAATTATCAAATGCATTGATTCGATACACACTACTAAAATTTAATTCCAAATTATTTTTCTCATACCCTTAAAACGGGGAATATTTTCTGCTAGATATTTTTTTTAAAGACATATATTATGTGTTATAATTTTATAAGTATAAAGAAAACATGGCCTTCAGACAAAAATCTTCTACATTCCTACATTTTTCTAATTAACCTTAAAAAAAACGTTCTCTTGTCAGAACTCTCCACAATAGTAATATTCCAACTACATCGCTTTTGCTTCCCCTGAACTGGCGTAAACCAAAGCCCTCTCCGGCTTTGGTCCTTCGCTAGGGTTCGGGGATTCACCATTTCCAATGATCTTCTTCTCTCGGTTCTACACTTCTCAACTTCAGAGGTACTTCCTTTATTCTGTATATTTCTTTAAGCTTTCTTACAAGATGTTCCTGCACCTTTTTTTTTCAATTGTTTTATTCAAGTGGTGATGAATTTCTAAGAAACCCGACAAGTTTTTAAGGTTGTTTGAGCATATGGGTATCTATGTTAGAGATCAAGGTTTAACGTTTATTTGAGTTTTGCTAGTTTTTGAATTTGAAGGTGATGAGGGTCATGTTATTGAAAGTTGGGATCTTTTGTGATTTGGGTTTCTTCGATTTCAGTATTGGGATTTGGTTGATCTGTTTACTCAGATTGATGTTTTGATAGTCGTAAGGTTTTCAATTGGGTGGGTATGGGGTGTTAATTTATGTTAGACTGTTGAGGGTGTTTTAAATTCCTTGGATTCGGTAACTTAAAGGAAGCAAAACTGAAACAGGGAAATCCAATGCAGCTGTTTCTAAGGAGTTTCATGTGATTTCTGTGGTTCTGGTTCGGTTTATTGAGGATCTTGAGGGGGCTTTTGCTTAAGGCTGTGACTCTGTGACAATGCCTTCTACAGAAAATCAGGGCTCTTCGTTGTCTTTTTCCTCGTTTGGCCGTTCCATATTTGGTGTCAGGCAGGAGCAGGTTCATTCTTTGGAAGCAAGTAATGAACCTGATTCCTGTAATTTAGAGCTTGGATCATTCCAAAAGCGTGTTACAGATCGATTTCAAGACCTTTCTGTGGCTAGTGATGAGGAATTTCTCTCAATTGATTGGATTCAGAAACTCCTCGGAGCATTTATTAGCTGCCAAGAGGAATTCAGAGCCATCCTGTTGAATAACAAAGAGCAGGTCACAAAACCCCCCCTCGATCGCATGATTTCTGAATTCTTTGAGAGGTCAGTGAAGGCGCTTGACATTTGTAATGCCAGCCGAGATGGGATTGAGAAGATTCGCACATGGAAAAAGCATCTGGAAATTGTGTTTTGTGCCTTGAGTTCGAGTAAGAGAGCATTAACTGAAGGCCATTTCCGGAGGGCAAGAAAGGCACTGATGGATTTAGCATTGGCAACGCTTGATGAGAAAGAGTCCGGATCAGTTTTTTCTCAACGTAATAGGTCTTTTGGGCGACATAACTCTAGCAAGGATCATCACTCCTCATCAGGGCATTCAAGATCGCATTCGTGGAGTGTCTCTCGTTCCTGGTCTGCAGCCAAGCAACTACAATCCATTGCGAATAACCTTGTTCCACCCCGTGCTACTGAGGTTGCTGCAACAAGTGGGCTTGCGCCTCCTGTTTATACAATGAACTGTATTCTCCTGATAGTTTTGTGGACCCTTGTTGCAGCCATTCCTTGTCAGGATAGGGGTCTAAACATTCATTTTTCAGTCCCGAGGCAATTATCCTGGAGCACTCCGGTTACCGCACTTCATGAACGGATCACGGAGGAGTCAAAGAAGCGAGAGCGCCGAAACTCTAATGGCTTGTTGAAGGAGATATATCAAGTTGAGATAAGCAGCCGCCGCTTGACCGACCTGATAGATTCAGCTCAGTTTCCGTTGGCAGATGACCAGAAAACAGAAGTTGAGCGCAATGTGATGGAGCTAATGCGTGTTTGTGAAGCTTTCAGAAATGGATTGGATCCATTGGAGCGCCAAGTGAGGGAGGTCTTTCAGAAGATAATGGCATGTCGAACTGAGGGGCTCGATTACCTCGGCACGTCAAGCCATACAGAGCAATGAAAATGGTGGGTTGTTGATGAGCTATCAGATGTACAAATTTGCGGAACTGTGTACATTTTACATCTTACCTTCTTTTTTTGAGAGGAGTGACTCGGCAAGATAAGCAAACAAATCTTTTAGCACTCTTGTGATGCATTGTATTAAATTATTAATATCAGAACTTGTATAAAAAAAAAAAAAAAAAGAATGGTCAGGTTACGTGTTAAATAGTTCCTAGTTTCTTTGCTTAATTATATAAAATGGCGTTTTTTTTGCACATGTATGAGGTAATTTTTAATGCAGCAGGCAGAACTTCAATTAGAAGGAAATTGTTTATGCCTTGGAAGTATGCCTTTTCGTGGTGTTGATCAAAACTAGAAGGGAACTTGGACGTGGGGATGCTAATGAAGGGATTTAGATAGTTTTTGAGTTACAAATCTGACTAATACTCTCGTCATTTTTTTTTCAATTCGGTATTTTTTTTAAGTATAGCGACAACAGTGGAAAGAAACGAAGAATAATGATAAATTAATGGGGAACGAGCGGAATCTTAGGCAGCTGATAGAATAAACTAGTCTTATCTTTCTATATTTGTTTGAATATATGTATATATTCTTGCATAGTTAATACTTCTTTCGTTCTAAAATAAGGATCACATTTAACAAAAAAATTATCTCAAAATAAGTATCGCATTGATTTTTTTAATGTAATATTAAATTTTTTTCCACTAATATCTCAAATAAGTGTCACTTTAATTTTTCAATACAATATTAATAATAAGATTAATTTTATAAAATCATTACTCATTCATTTATTTATTAAGTTTTCTTGATTTATGAAAAACAATCTAAGATAACACATATTTTGGGACGAAGATAGCATGTTATAATTGCTCCTTCTACTCTATTGTTTTACGTTGGGGTGTTATTGCCCCAGATTCCAAGACATTTTCAAGGTATATACATTATTTGATAAATGTTTCGAGCATTTGTTCATTGTGTTGGTGTATAGACATTATACTCGCTTATAGCCCCTAGAATGTTGCTTCTTTTTTTTTTTTTTTTTTTTTTTTACAGAAGTTGATTTCTTGTAGGCATGGCAAGTGTACCCGTCCATGTGGGGACTGATCTGGACCTATTTAGACTTTAACGGGGGAAAATCGAGTTGGTCGGGGTCAAGTTCAGGTCCAGATTTAACCCGTTAGAAAAAGGTCAGGTTCGGGGATGAGATTAGGTATGCTAGTTCATGCCCAACCCCCGCCCCACTATTATTCTGAATTTCTAATATAATAAATATTTTATATTACTATTACCCACTAACCCTATCATAGTATACCCATCGCGTTCTCTCATCTCTCAAGACTCCCAGCCCCTGTCGACGCACCCACATTACGGCTTTGTCTATGCACTCGTTGTCGTCGGACTCACCATAGCATGGACGCCATCGTTGTTGTCTCGCCACAATCACCAGAGCATGTCGTCGCCAGCGCCAGTGACACCAGATATGACCTTTTTGTTCCTTGTCTAACTTAGTTGTTTGGGTTCTTTGAAATTTATCGTGGTTCATAGAGGGCACCATGGTTTTGTCGATGGTGGTGCTCGGTGGTTCATTGCTTACAAGTTCTAATGGCATTTGGGGAAGATGATGATGGATAAGTGTTTCTTAATTGGTTGGTTTCAGAGTCCTGAATATATTTTTGTTTTTAGCAAACCTTGTTCACTATACATGGAGATAATGATGTACCAACACAATAAGCAAAAACAAAGGGTCAAGGGTATATGCTTGGTTCAAAGCCAAGGTTCCCTGAACCTTGAAGACAACCTGTAGTTGCTATTCACTTTGATTTTTCACTGCTTATGGAGTTATGGTTGTCTTTCTGCTCTTGCAAGGGACTGTGTACACATCTTGTGACACAATACCCTTGTTCTATTAATGATATTCCTTTTGTTGTGCAAAAAAAAAAAAAATCATGATAGAAATAATAGCACTGAATAAACTAGAATAGACTTGCCATGTCCAATGAATAGACTTTCCATTTTCACTAATACAACAATTACTTTGTTTAAAGTTGAATCAAATAAGATAAACTTTGAGGAATACATGACAGCTTTGCAAACTATTTTGAACTAACCCAACTATACCCAAACTGGAATTTACTCAGATATAGCAAGATAAGGAATGTACTAGAGGCAGAAATATAGACAGCTTAGTGGAAATTGTCTATGTTAATAGATTTGCTTAAAAGGAAACTGTTGTCAAAGCTATCATTTCCTGTGAGCTAATTGTAAATTGTTTGATAAAAAAAAACAAGATAAGATCGAGAACAGGGTGAAAATGAGTTTAATTTTTGGATCCTTACGGTGATCGGGGCAGAGACAAGAAGGACTTGCGGAGTCAGGGGCGGGGGGTGGGGAGACTAAACCCGCCCCTGTCCGGTTATCATGCCTAATTTCTTGTAATCATGTCTTTATTAAACTCACGACTAGTGTTAAGGAAATTGCTTCTTTTTTTTTCTTTCTTATTTCTCACCCAAAATACTTTCAGTTAACAGCTGAAACTACTCCCTCTATTCCACAAAAGTAATTTCCATGTTAACTAGAGAGTACTTAAAGTGTTTATAGGTTATTTTAAATCTTTATTTGTGCAACCACAAGTTCATTTTATATTGAACTTGTGTTTATATTGAACTAGAACAGTATGATGTATTTAATCTGCACCCTAGTATAGAAATACTAACCGTAGTAACAGGTAAACTATATGGAAGAGAGAACAGAAATAAACAGTAGACAACAGCAACATCATTAAAACAGTTGACAAATGAAAGTGTTTTCTGAAGTAAAAGGATGAAAGTTCTCTAGAAAGTTCTAGAATATCATCTGTTAGTGTACAACATTTTCTCTAGGTTCCTAAGCCTAAAGAACTAGCGACTTCTATAAACTTGAATAGACATGGTAAACTCGTGATTCTTTGAATATTGATTTTTAATTATACATACATGCCTACACCCTGCCTACTGGCCAAAAGGCTGTATCCCCATCCATAACTGAGAAAAGAAAAGAAAAATTATATAACTATATTTAAATAAAAAAAAAAAAGTGATTTACAATGGTTAAGGTCCCATGCATGTTTTCTGCTCTGCAAATTCCTCTAATTTGCTGCCCCGCATGAGGACACATTTTTGGGAGCGATGAGATTCACCATTTTTTCCTCCTGTGAGGAGCCGAGGAGATGGTGTTGGAAGTATACCAACTCAATGTTGGAAGCATTTCTGAACTGTTTTGATTACAATGCCATGTTTTCAGTTCCGATGTTCTTAAAGTCTTGTCTCAATCTCACTATATATCTAAATCAACACTGTTGCCTGAATGTAGATTCCTTCTTTACTATCTAAACAGATCTGGGAAAGACCACATTATGAACTTTGCAAAAATGTCAGATTCCAAGAACTCAATATGAGCTGTTCGTCCAATAAGTGTGTTTAAGTTCCTGCCATAGGAAGAGGTGTTGAAGTTGATGTCACAGCGCATGACCACCCTATCGTTAGTGTGAGCTTGGATTTGGTCCAAGCAATTATTCAGCATCTCCAGGAAGATTTTCCCTCTTTTAGAGAAATCCAAAGAAGCTGCTGGACATGGTTCTATTCTCGCAGAATGGTATGGAACATAGCCATCCTGATGTAATGAGAAGGAAGCATTATGATATACTTGAAATAATAAAAGTGAAGTATAGCCAGATTAAAGGTTATGCAGAAGAAAATATAACAAGATCCTATCACTTGCCCAGGACCCCTAATCATGAATCAACAAAAATATTTTGAAAAGATAATATACCTTTGCAGAAAGGCAGAGAGACTCACTAAATAGTCATGATATCCATATTAGCTTGAATACTAATCAATGTAAGCTTTCCACCATGTAGATTTCTATCTAATTTATTATACTCTGGTCGATACATACGTTACAATCTTTTACTACATCTTCACCCTTTAGGAAATGATATTTGAATACATGATATTTTGAAACAATGCAAGGAAAAGTTCTAATATAGGTCTTAGAAACCATGATAATTCCCGTCATAAGCATATAAAGGTTACCTGAGGTGAGGACAAAAGAAGCACATTCCGGAAGTTAGCCAGTGTCTTCTCCTGTACACAATAATAAACAGTAAGACTAACATCTGAACAGCACTTATGTCCCTATATTCCCTTCATTAAGATATAGCAAATGAATTTGAACAAAACATCCTTATAACCACTTATCCAATAATTTATCTCCATTTTCAAAAGCCCAAAAAACCCATTATTTTCATGAATGCAGAAAAGGAGACCTAGATAATGGGTCAGGGATCAGACAACTTATAATCAAGAGCAAAATATTAAGCATTAAAACCTTGGAAAGATTGTAGATGAAAGTATTCTCAAGATCAGGGTCATCTGTGAAGGTAAGTTGGTGAATGCATTGTGTGCCCTTGAGCTTCTTCAATATCCACAGCCCTGAATTGAATAGAGAGTTCGAACTATACATATAACCCAAGTGTGGACCCGATATGGAGACATATGTATGTAAGTATCTTAGATATGGCTCCATGATGCTCTCTGGAATTATTTAAATAAAATAAAATAAGCACGTTACTTTCCCTAGTTTAATTTTTGTGAATAGCAGTTATCCTTAAAAACTTTGCGCTTAGATACCTGTTAAGGCTGTCCTGATAATGAGATTCCCAATAGAATGACCAACAAAGCTAAGCTTGATATCTTTCAAGTTTCCATTTCTTGAAGCTTTATCCATCTTCTTTTTCAGGAATAAGATCACTTCCTGGGCAAGCCGTAATCCCATTTCTCTGAAGTCTCCAGATGTTTTATCTTCATTTGCCTGCGACATTAGAAACTGTATCTTGGGGTCTATTAAGAGCCATTGGTTCCGAACAAGCCGTAAATCCAAATGATTTCCCTGTTATGTTTGATTTTGATGGAAAACAAGACAAAACCTAGTTAGTAACAGTAACCAACAAAACTGATCCAAGCAAACACATTAGAGCCGGAACCCCATTAACTTAAACAAGTAGCATACATACTCAGCTTCTTTCTACTGGAACTGAACTTATGTTAAAAGTTATCAAAAATAAATCAACAAACAAGTAAAGAGGAAAACATAATAAAAAAAATAAATCAGACCAGACTGGAAAGTAAAAGAAAGGACATTGTATTATTGCATATATCTGCCTTTCTCTGTGAAGGTAGATCCACGTTACCTCTTTGGGGTTGATATAAAAAATAGTTGAAACTAAACAAGAACAAGCTGAATATTTTCAGAAAATTAAGTTGTATTGAGCAGAATTAGGAGCAGAATGATTGAAGCAGACAAAAGGAGGGCAATTGTCGCTGCTTATGGACCCGAACCTGGGTGATTAGTATAATAATATTTGATATAATAATTCTTAAGATTAATTCAGAGGTAGCCTTTATTAGAACAGTGAGTTTTCTGTTCTTCATAGGTCACCACATGGATAAGTCCACTCTAGGATCACATTCCAATAATGGTAGATTCTACAACTAAGCTATAGATAATTCAAATTATCCTACAAAACTGGTAATATTCGTGTTTTTTGGGAAACACAATATGGTAAACGTTATTTCAGGAGTTTCAACATACAAAACAATAAAGCAAGGCTAATAGTACTTCTTTAACACATGAAATTCTTAAAAATCTAGCATCAATAGTTATTCAAAGTTGTATACATAATTTTTGTAAAGATTAAGGATTCAAATTTCAAAATAGTACAAAGATGTAACAGTGAATGCTGACATGCCTAAAAGATTGAAGACCAGAAGTAACAATAAATAAGGAGACAGAACCCAAAACAGATCAAGGAGATAAAAGCAACTGCAAGAATATGAAACATGCCTGAAATCCATGAACAAAAACAACTATTCTCAAAACAAGCTCATTTTTCTGTGGACTACTACCACACAACTTCTTTGTGGCTCTAGATCCATTTTCTAGGATATGCCTCTCTTCACCCTCCAAAGGAATGAAGTTTGAGTTCACAATGGCAGAATGGTACACATTTGTCAAGTGTTCTACAATAATAATAGGAACCAGCAAAGGATCTCCAAATATATACATATCTTGAAGTGACCGATTGTTGATCTGCATGGGATTCACATATGTCATAAATTCCAGTCAGCCAAAACTATAAGATTGCAAAGCACTCCAGACAAATACAATCACTTACCCTCATTTGAGCTATTCCTCGCCTGTGAAGTTCTGCACGCATTGCTGCAGTTTGAATAGGCTGAATAGAAGAAAGAAAATAGAGATATAACATATTTGAAGAAAATGACTCAATAAAGAAAATCCATATGACAAGAGTATCAATTAATTTTAAAAACAGCAGACAATGATGAATTTTATGAATATTGCATAATAGATTATTACATCATCAGTAAACCTCCTTGTAATTATTGAACTTCTATGCATGCCATGGGACAATGATGTCCCCTCAACTCCATTGCTCATATTTTGATGAGGCATTGCAACCTTTGAGTACACCATCCATATTGACCATTCAGTTCTCCGATCAATCGCCCAGGATTTACGTAGAAATTCCAGTATTTTTGTTTTGTTTTCCCTGAGTAAAATGATAAGTTTGAAAAAGAGATTTTATCGACTTAATGTACTGCTAAAATGTTATGCTCGAATTGTGCATCTTTTCCTACAGCATAACAGTTTAGTTATGTACTCACATTACCAACAGAAACCATACAACAACATACGTATAACTAAAAGCAGCCTCATTCTGGACAAGCTAATCTCACTTAGCTGGTCAACCAGGCTCAAGCTTAGCTAACAACACTAGGCAAAAATTAAACCTTAAGTAAATAAAAAAAAACTAAGCAAAATAGTTCTTCATTATGCTATAATGATCAGAATGGATGTTTAACTGTATAAGCATTCATATGTATAAAAAAAAGGCTAGAAGGACCTTAAAGCTGCCAAACTTCAATAATTATTTGGACATGAAATTACTTCAATTATATATCAGAACAAACCTGTGGAATTTTAGAAATATATTCCAGAGACACAAGAGCTGATTTCCTAAAGACTGGAAAGAGCTTAACAGATGGTCATCCCAAGAAAAAGGTTGAGGTGACTTCTCGAAAAGATTATTGACATAATGAGCAGCTTTCTGTTTAGAACAATGAAAGTAGTAAATCAGCAAATAGTCTAAAACACAATGAAGCTAAAGCAAATAATGAAATGTTCACATTGCCAGAATTAAATACCTCAGCACTGACTTGTGGCCTGTCAGACAGTTGAAGAGATGATTGACCATCAATACTTTTCACACATGCTGGAGGAGTAGAAGCAAACCATTCTGTAGCATCTGATTCAGAAGTCAATTCAGTCAAATCAATAGCTTTGCCAATGCCTGTGCTTATTCTTCTCAAATCTTCAAGCAGGATATCATATGCAGCCATCAATGCTTTGATGAGCATAACCTAATTTGAGTTTTGACAATTAGAAGAATAAGTTACAATAGTAAGCAAAGAGATTTGCTTATGCAAGCCCTGGCACAGCGGTAAAGTTGTGCCTTGGTGACTTGTTGGTCATGGGTTCGAATCCGGAAACAGCTTCTTTACATATGCAAGGGTAAGGCTGCGTACAATATCCCTCCCCCTTACCTTCGCATAGCGAGGAGCCTCTAAGCAATGGGGTACATAGTAAGCAAAGAGATTTCTCAAAAAAAAAAAAAAAAAAAAAAAAAAAAAAAAAAAAAAAAAAAAAAAAAAAAAAAAAAAAAAAAAAAAAAAAAAAAAAAAAAAAAAAAAAAAAAAAAAAAAAAAAAAAAAAAAAAAAAAAAAAAAAAGCTTATCAAATAACACAAATCACAATTTAGCAATATCAACTTAAAACAACATAAATAAAACAAGAAACTGTTATTATGTAACCTATACATAAGACACCATACCTTGTTTGACCCAACATAATCTTCAACATAAGCACCTTCTGAACCTCTGGAATCACTGGTATAATTCAACTAATCATATCATTCAACAGTTAAAACAATGTATTATGCACAACAGTAAAAAAACATATATAATTTATCAAGCAGTCAATCACCAGTGCCTATTTAAACTAATAATTAGGTATAACATAAGTAATGATGCCACTAGAGTATATATTAGAACTTCAAAAACTGGAACTTTGACAAACCTGGATACCTTCTGTTGAGATGTGTGATAACTAGCTTTTAGTAGACTGATGTGAATACTTGTTTCAACAAGTACAGCATGGAAAGCATCAAAATGAACAGGACAATATGAATGTAATCCCTGGAGAGCTTTAGGGGGTATTTTATATTCATGAACTGAAGCAGCATATGCATCCAGTGAACCTAGTAACTCAGGCCTGCACAATGATGCAATAAGTTCAGAGTTCAAAACCTCAATTCACATTATCATAATAATAAAATCTAACTCAAAATTAATATCATTTTATATTCACGTGTTTAGTACACCATTGCACCCAAAACGGGAAAGAGAATCATTAACTAACCCAGATTCAATTATAGGAGCATGCATGAGTTCAAACTTCAAGATAACAGCAGAGGATTGTCCCTGTGTGTATAGTTATTCGAAATTTTTGACACAAGAAAGAAAAAAAGTTAGAGCTAGTGAGTGCACATCAATAAAGCAGAAGTCACAACAGTTTTCTTTTTCAATAAAAAATTTATTAGAAAGAAAGGAGAGAAAGTATAACTGGGAGAAGGATTAAAATCCCCTTGGAAAGCAAATGAATAGTGGCTCAAAAACACAACAAATTGTCCAAATTCTTTGCATGACAGAAGTAGAAATGTATTTCAAATAACCATGAGCTCATGAAGAAAACATATCCAATAGTTATGAAATAACAAGACATCCTTAAATTGTTTGTTTGTTTAAACGAAAAAGAACCTCCTCCATTGCATACACACGCACTAAAGGGATAACTGACCTCACATTCACCAAAAGACAGGTAGAATGAGATCATGATAGAAAGAAACACATCCTGCCTTGCATATTTAATATGGAAAGGTGGTGTTGAAAAACTGTTGTCTGTATCATCAATCATCCAGACTCTACATAAATTGTCAGAACCCACTTCAGGAGCTGCAGCTCAAAGAAAACGATGGATTCTAAGATGTTACTCTATATTTAAAACATCAAAGACAAATATAATGCAATATAACAAACTAACTAAAAACACAAAATAACTATTCAGCATATCAAGCTTGTAAGTATCAATGTCTCACATAGACTGAAAGGGTACTGCAATTCAAAATACTAAGATTAAGAGTTTAAGAAAGTATTTACAATACAATCCACTTTATTGAGAATCACAAAGTTGAGTAAAACTATGTGCAAAAGTACCACAAGGACTGGTCCACTCAAATTTTGCTTTGCATACAGGCATCCATTCGGTTGCAGAAAACTTAATTCTGAATATGGCTAACAGACAATAACATTGGAAAACTCATTATAGAAAGGAAAAAATGGTAGAATTCTCACAACAACTAAAACAAATTCTCAGAATTTCAAGCCCTATTTGGTTGTATAGCAAAAAATTATATATAAATAATATAAGCAGACAATAGAAGAAAAACTTCAAAATGAGTTTGATTCCATATTACCAGGACTGAATTAGAGATAACCAACAACAATCTGATGTTCATTTGATACAAGTTTGTCTTCTGATATCCTAAAATTAGAATTGTAAGTTTACTTCTAAAATGCATCGTTCACTCAACAAAGAATTCATTAGATATCATTATATCAATATTTGAACTTAAAATCTGAGTTTACACCAAGCCCAAATTTCTCAGTCACTTATTGGTTTGGGGGACGGTTGAGTGTGAAGAATATGTATGCATCATTTTTCATATTTAAAAGGCTTGAGTAATGTCAGTCAACACCACACAAAAATTGTATAGTGCAGCTGCACAGTATGAACTTAAATCAAGATGTACGGCTTCTATGTAACCCCTGAAATTTTGGATGACTGTCTAGGCTTTAAAATATCAAATGCCACAAGTCCCGCAAAAAATTCATGTGTACATAGACAACTTGGTTGTTAAAGAGATTAGCTAAATTTGACACCTCTTTTCATTATTGGTCCAGTAATATGAGGGAATGTCTCGGTACCCAGGGGAGGGCTTAATCTGTACAGATTTATTACTTTGGGGAGGATTAGGAACTAGCTTATAGTTAGAACCTCGGTGTCTTTCTCATGCTTCTCTAGGCATTAAGCCACCTCTGTTCTACTATTGTTTTTTGCTAGATTGTAACCATAGCAATACTTCTTGTACTGTTACTATTATCTTTATTGATATAATATTTTTTGCTGATAAAAAAAAAAAAAAGAGAGATTAGCTAAATAAACCATTTCTGCAACCTCTGGAAACTAGCATCAATAAGACATTCGTTTAGCAAGAAAAACTTATTCACGTGCTCACTACAATTTAATACATGAAAAGAAGATAAGTTTGCTTGAAATACCAACTGTAATTTCCATGTAAAGAACATGTTTTTGCCCGGATCTGACACACACACGACACACCCTTGATAGCACAACCACAGGATCACAATGACCCGAAATTCATGTCTTCCATAAAGTAAATTAGTCTAGTAAACTACAGAGAATAGCTGCACTTAACCACTAACACTTCAAGAGATCAGGAAATACAAGTTACCTTCATACTGAACAACCCGCGCCGGAATCCCGGGATAGGAGCCTTCACCATCCTCCCATCTCATGGTAACCTTGATTTTGTACCATCTGCATAACAGCGATAAGAATAAAAGACCAGAATTAAAAAAGAAAACTGAAAAGTAAACAAAAAAAACATCAAAAAGTGGAGCATACCCTTGTTCAAAAAGGTCAAGATTATGGAACCTATGAATGTAAATTGCAACCTCATGCACAGCATCAAGCACAGGCAACAACTGATTTGGCGTTGCAGGGCCAGGTTGATGGTCAACATTGACCAACCTTTTGGTTGACCAATTCTTCTGATTCAGACCTACAAACCATCTGAGTCTCCGAAACATAAGGAGTAGTACTAGTACTAGCACTAGCAGCAACCGATGCAGCAATAATAATAATAATACTTAAACCCCAAATGGTCACTCATCACTTCAATGGAAACTGGAGCAAAAGCAAAAAAAAGAAACCCACAAGTCCTGAACCTAAAAAGGAGCGAACTTTCTCTCACTCACCCACCTTCCTTTCAATGCAGACCAAACCCATTAATGCTATCTCATGCTTGAAAGCATCAAACTTTAAGTCATTTGCGACGTGGGTCTGGGGTGAAGAAGCGATTGATTGGTTGGAGTAAGGGAAAAAAGTTGGGACCAAGATGGAAAAAAAATATAATAATAAATAATAAAAAGTGAATGAATCGAAAAAGCGTGTGGAAACAAGAAGAACAAAGACGCAACTTGGTTCATGATGAGTTGTAATAATTCATGATTTTATATACCTGTTTGCACTGCGGAACATCACGTTTCTCAAACCTTTTCGCAGGTACCGCTATTAATGATTCTTTTTTTGTTTTTCTTTTTTTTGTGTAAAAAAAAAAAAAAGGAAAATGGTAACATGGTAACATGGGATGTCGTGTCGGTGAAGACCTTAGGCCGAAAACCATGGGCCATGTAGGCATGTCCGCTGACATTGGTATCTAGGAGTTACTACTATTCTCACCTAAACTTTTGCTACTCACACCCATGTGCTTTAAAAAATTGCTATTCCAAAATTACACGTTTCATGGAAATAGGATTTTGTTGACAAAATACATAATAAAATCATGTTTCTCTGTAAGATGAAGTAAAAAAAAATATATACAATAAAAACATGGTTTTATGACATATTTTATCAATTGAATCACTTTTTTGGTGTGTAATTTTTTTACACCTCTTTTATACAACCGAAATTCCTTTAAAATATCAAACATACCATTTAATACATGGTGCTACTCTTTGAACAATAAAACAAAATAACATGCAGCATACGTACACATCCGGGTTCATATGTAGTTACTTACTGATCGCACCCAATGTGTGAACACTTTTAATTAGATCCTAAGTAATAAAACCATAAGACAAATTTGCTTGAAACTTTGCCGCAAGAAGGCATTGCATTTAGTACTATAGATTAGTGTAATCTTTTTTGTACGAAAATACCATACAAATTTGATTAAATGACAATTACATTGTTGCTTCAGTAAGTTGCATTTAATGATTATCTCTTCTTTCTCGTGTATAGTGATGCAAACCAATTGATTTAAATTTGCATTTTTTTAAATAGTAAGATTTTGAGAAATAATACTATCTTGAGTTTTTATACACTATCCTTATGTATTCTTTAATTCTCTTACAACATATTTTGACTAATTTTCTTATTTATTAAATTAAAAATATTAAATACATATTTTATAGATTCTAAATACTCAGTAAGCACGGTTATTTTTTATTTATTTGATTTATTTTATAATATAATGTTAAAGAAAGTTAATGAAAAATATTATACTATTAAGCTTTTTTGGTACATCGTGTATATTAAGCTTAAAAGGGTTCTAGAACCATTGTTCAATAAATAATATTTTTATGTCTATTCAATAAATAATTAAATCTAAGGATATATAAAATCAAAATTTCTTTTCTTTTTCCTTGTTTTCACTGTACTTTCAAATGTTTGGTGTTTGATTGACCAGACAGATTCACAATTGGAGTTGCTTCCACCACAAAGATCATCGTCCCACCTTCCTAAGTAAGTATCTTGCTTATCCAATCATATTCTTCATGATTCCCCCTTCCTAAGTAAGTACCTTGCATATTCAATCATATCTTCATGCCCAATCATGATACAATATCATAGCTGAATTGACTTATATGTACCTATAATTTTATATATGTGCCATAATATAAATAAACCATTAAAGGGCACTTACTAATGCAAGTGCAAACTACACATCCCTATACGCTACCAAGGAAGGACTCATAATTGGGTAGCATCCCCTACCCTACAAAGATGATCGCCTTCATCCTTCCTATATATCTTGTTTGTCCAGCCATATCCATATGCACATTACTCATGATACAATATGCTAGTTAAACGGCTTATTTATGTCACTAAACACAATTTTTTAGTAATACAGTTATCTGTGTATAATAGTTAAATTAAGTGTTCGGATAGTTGATTCAGGACATACCTTATGTTAAAATTAATTCAACTTTTTTTATTTTTAGAACAAAGAGTGGTGAGGATATCAAATTCTATTTCATATCAATATAAAATGTCTAATACAATAATGTTAGTGTTAAAAAAAGTTTACTATCTTTTTAGTCTCTAAATTTTTTTAAAAAAAATATTTTTAGTCCTGGAATTTCTTATTTCTAATTTATATTAGTCCCTTAATTTTTTTAATCTTTACTTTTGGTCTTTAATTAACAAAGAATAAAAGTGAGAATTTATTTAAGAACTAAAAGAAAGGACAAAAAATAATTAAGGGTCTAAATATAGATAAAAAAGTCCAAAAACTAAACAAATGTTTTCAAAAGTTTAGGACCTAAAATATAGTAAACCAAAATATATATATATATATATATATATACACATCGTCGTCCCTCATATCCTCCTTTTTTTTTGGGGGGGGGGGGGGGGGGGGGGGGGGGATGGGGATTATATGCATGTTGTAAATGTTGTGTCTGATTTCTTTTATATATGGTGAAGTTTAATTTACTGGAGGATAGAGTTTAAGTTATTGTGCTAGGGTCCTTGGATGATATTTTTTTTTATTACTATCTAGCAATAGATCTTGGATTTTTTTCCTCAAAAAGTCAAAATAGATAGTCCTCTGGTATGGATTTATTTTCTAAGCCTATGTATGGACTATTAGGATGAAAGCAATCTTTTGGCTCTTGTAGCAGTCGTAGCTAAATCGATTAGAATCGATATTCGAACTGTTGATGATTCACATGAAAAATTTACCAGGGCTTCTGTAGAAATTAATTTAAACCAGCTTGTGGTGGGAAGAATTTGGTTCAAGAATCACAGTTCAATGTAGATCGAGTATGAAGGCTTGCATTTGTTGGGTAAGAGATGTGGTTTGTATGAACACATAGTCAGGGACAGATTTAGAAATTTTAAGTTGGGGGAAGGGTAATACTTATATATATATATATATATATATATATATATATATATATATATATATATTAGTTAAGTTTGTGTATTGAATTATACTTTAATGAAAATCCATAATATATATATATATATTTAAATATATAAATTAAATTTTAGATTTATAAATATAAGATTATTTTTCACTATCGTTATTTTCTTTTAAAATAAAATAAAAATTAGAGATAGAAATAAAAATAATAGATCGAAAGAGATAAATGATTAAAAACTTCAAGTATACTGATAATGATAAAATAAAAGGTAGTTATAAATGATTGAAAAAGAACTTATTTAACTAGTTGTCAAGATAGTGTGCAAAATGCACTTAAATATATGGGCCTATTGGTATAATCTGCTGGATAGTTGCTGTTGTGGAATATGCTTTTATGTATAATGTCTTGCCTTTCATCCCTTTAGGCTTTAACCTCCAAACTCATGGTTTTATTAGATCTATTATTCCTTTAGCATCTAGTCATAACTACTAGAGAAGTATTTGGAATATTGTTATCATTAATTTAAAGATGAACAAAAGCAACATGGTTTTTGTTGGATGATATGCGCCTAGCATAAGTGTTTTTCCAAGCATAATTAGATCATAAAATGCATGAGAATGAATGATAAAAGCTTCTAATATGCATAAATGTTGACAAATTGCCTTGATGATGTTTTTAATCAATTTTAAGCAGTCAACAGGTGAAAAGAGCTAAAGAAATTCCAGAGGAAGCAGCAGCAAATCTCTGGTGCGATCCGCGCCATACACCGCGCTACTAGCGCCATAAATTATCACTGACGCGATCCGCGTCAGATCCCGCGCCATCCGCGTGGATACTGCTCTGGAAAATGGATTCTCTCTGGAAGCTGGCGCTATCAGCACCAAGTGCAGCGCGACCCGCGCCAATGCTGCCCTAGAAGTTGGATTTCTTCTGGATTTTGGCGCCATCCGCGTGGAGTGTGGTGCCACCCGTGCCATAGTTGAAGTGAGAAGTCTATTTCCAACCCACGCGACCAGCGCCAGCCTGACGCCATCCGCGCCATCTTCAGCGCTACCAGCGCCAACTCCTGCCAGATCCGCGCGGGACTCAAATTCTGCAGATTTTTAGTGCTGTCAAGGGCAAACTTGGGATTTCACTTCCCCAAGTATAAATGCAAGAACCCACTTCTGAAGATGGACTTTTTTGGACGAAATTTCACCAAAGAAAGGATAGAAAGAGAGCTTGGAAGCTTAGCTAGGGTTTGGGGATTGTGAGAGCAAGTGGGGTTCCTTCCTTCTTCTCTTCCTTCTCCTTGCTTGTGTATCAGCTGGGCATGCTTCTTTTTGATGTACCAAGGCCAACCATGATTAGGTTTGGCTAGTTCTATTTTGTAGCTAGGGCCAAGCACTTGATGTAAATTTCATTTGGGATGTATTGAATGCTATTATTCAGTTATCTAAAGCTATTTTACTGCACTTTGCTTGAATGTTTACATCTCTTTCTTAAACTTTATCAATCTATTAAGGGTTTAAGAGCTAGGGTTTACAATAGGAATGTTGGAGCTTTAGTCTTGGAACTAAGTGTGGTAGCTTGCTTTACATTACCTAGGAATGAGAATGTATGTGGGTAGCTCATTCATTATGTTGCTTAATGCTTAACCCTAGGAAGGTGACTAAGGGATTAGAACTATCAAGTGGGTTAAAGGGTTGTTTCACTAAGGAATTGGTAAACAACTGAACTTAGATGTGCATACATGCTAAGTAGCTTAACTAATTGAATGTAGAACGCAATACGGACCATGTGGGAGATAACATCGAGTGTGGGTGCCCTGGCTACGCTTCTTTTATACTGTGACAACTTAAATTCTTGTTCATAACTTAGTTTATGTTTCAAACATTGTCTTACTTTAATTGTTCAAACAAACAACCAATACTTTTTACCAACATTTGTTCATCCAACTTTTAGATTTAAGTTATAATTTAATCGGTGTACTAATCCTTGTGGGAACGATATTTTATTTATCACTTTATTACTTGAACGAATGATATACTTGCCGAGTTCGCAAATTGGACATGGTCTTTTGGTTTGTTTTATGAAAACTGGGTAGTGGAAAGCTTTAGGTGTATTTTTGGATGTGATATTGAATGAGTAATTACTTTTTACACTTGTATTTCTTATATATGGACTAAGTTGGCACTGTTTGTTCTTTGATCTAGTTATATTTATATAACATTTTGTTTCTTAAAAAAAAGACTTTAGTATGTGAAATGCACGTCCAAAGAATAGAATAAAGAAAATATCTAATTGAGAGGACGAAAAGAGTGGGTCTAAAAGTGGATTTGTGGGCGAAATACTTATTATGAATTATTTTTTTTTACTACATTCAATTTAGAGGAACAATTTATAATTATACGTGTATATTATATATATATATAAAAAAAAAAAGCTAAAAAGTCATCCCAATACATGATTCCAAATGCACTGAAGGAGACGCCAAATGCAGATGGCAATGACGTAAAGGGAGCGCATAGTGAACAAGTCGTGTGTTTTGCTGCCATAGCCAACAGGTTATCCTCATGGCATTAAAATTTCCTTCAATATTGAAGCTATATCTCTTAAAATAATTGTACTGTAGCTACTAAATTGTGTAGCTTGCTTTAAAAACGAAGCCACAACACCTAAATTGTATGATATGGCTAGCATAAGTGCATGTATTACGTACATCGAAAAACAAAACATGGGTTTGCAGCCATAACCAACAAGTTACCCTCATGGCATTAAGATTGCCTTGAATGTTGAAGTTGTTCCTCCTATTAAACTTATACTCTTGGATGACACTGAACCCCCTGATTTTAGTAAGGAGAATGATAGTATATGGTGAATGAGGTGCAATTTAATCATAGATAATAAGGAGTGCTAGGAATGATGAAATGGAGGAGATCGATGATTGCTAAGACTCCATTGTGTTAAATCCATTGTACCTACCCATTATGTTCTCAATGATCGATTGAAATACAATTTTGCTCTCTCAAAAATTATGGGTTACACAGTCACATAAGTCCTCGAATGATAGAAATTGTCTTGTTTAAAAAGATGAAAAAAGTTTATCAAATTAATTAGTCCACACTAATTAAATTCTAGAAAGGAAAAAAAACTAAATTGGTTGATTTCCTATTTTTTTATGGATGATATTATCACCAACTCCAAATTTTCCAGGGATCGAAATTGTGTTAATTTTTAAATTTTTTTGTGTTGAGAATCAAGTAATCACAAAATAGTTGAGATAGGAGAAAGAGAGAAAGAGGAAGAAGAAAACATCATACAAAATTTATCCTGGTTTATCCAATGTGGGACCCATGCATATATGCTAAAGGGACCGTATGAGCCATACCCAACATTTTGAATAATTAATTTCGTTATTTTGTTTCAAATCCCAATAGAAAAATACTATTATTGATTATATTTTTGGATTTATTGTTTTTCAAGCTGAGACCTAAAATTGTAACCCAATCTTTTCTTAAAAAATATAGGCTTAAATATATGTGTTTTTTATCTCTGATATATACCCGACTTTTACGTTTAATATCTTATAAAGTTTTCCTTCGAATCGAGTTCCTAATATTTGAAAAGTTTTATTTTAGATCTTTGTCGTCAGCTAAGTGATGATGTGTTCGTTAAATATTTAATAGCACGATTTGTGAATGCTCAAAAACCATCATTATTTATTAAAAATAGTCATGTACGGTAAAATTCCATTTTTTTCATCTTCCAAAGCGGAACAATTTCCGAATTTCCCATTTCTTTCTCCTTCTTCTCTCTTGCCCGAATAGCAAGTCGAAAAACACATTTTCAATTCCACCATCATCTTCTTGTTCTTTTGTTCGTCACCTACCTCTCTCGCTCTGTGTATTGTTCCTCCCAATAACATCTTCCTCCTTAACGACTCCCACATTGTTTCTGCCTTTGCTGTTGACAACAAGGACTCCCACGTACGACTCACGCGCCCCACCCCTTCCTGCTCCGGGATCTGCTGTCGTCGCGAGCCCCTCGCTTTATCAATCTAACCCCACATCCCTCTCCACAGAGTTCTCCTTCTCCGTCTCCGTCGACGACAACGACATCCTCTGTTAAGAAGTCTCGGTTCTTTTCCATTTCCACTGTATTACCTCATTGTTGTCAATGTGATGTGATGGTTTGTTATTCTACTCTAGGCTCACTCCACCCCCTGTCTTGTCTTATTTCATCGTCTGCCTCAATTCTTGGGGTTCAGCTTATATATTTGTTGGGAAACTTCATTTAGTGCCAATTGGTTTTAAGTTAAAATCTAAGATGACATCAAAGCCTATAACTCATCTTAGTTCTTGCCTTTTCTAGTAGGCTAGCCTGTTTTGGCAAAGGTAGTTGCGGATGTTGGGAAAAAAAAGAAATTTTTTAAGCATAAATCTAAAGTTTAAAAAGAAATGATTAACAAGAATTTTTTTATTTTGTTTTTTACTTTAATTGATTTTGGCAAATTTTAACTGTCATAAAACTTAAATTTAATTTTGAAACAAATACTGATGATTTTTGAGCGGCCACAAATCTCACTATCAAATATTTAATAGGCACGTCATCACTTAACTATCGACAAGGATCTAAAACAAAAAAAACAACAATTATTATGGAGCCGATTTGAAGGAAAAATTTATCATCGATCAAACATAAAAGTTGGATATATATTAAGGATCAAAAACATAATTAAGCCAAAAAATATATATACACACATAAGTTTTCAAAATTTGATTTTTATAATGATTTGTCCCATCAGTTTTGGTCTTTCTCGTTTATGTTAACATTTTTAGAAGCCATAAATCATGCTAAATAATTTTTTATTTATTTTTATCCGTAATAATCGAAGACAGTATACCAGATGATTTACAATAATATTTGCATATTTAGTTCAATCATCTGAATTACAGCCCCTTAGTTATAATTTGTGTTATAATATTCAATTTTATCATCATATTTTGGATAAAAATAAAATAAAATAAAGACAAAATATTAAATGTTAGTGAAATGTAATAAAAATATCTTTATAATTATTTGGATCATCGATGATATGGAAGAGTAAGAGTATGTTTGGGGTTGCCATTTGGATGCTCCAAAATCGGTTTAGGGAGTAAATTAACTAACTGTTCTTGATATGTTTTGTTGTTATCAAAATTATGTTTTCTAGGTTATATTTTGCCTTAAACCAAGTTTACCTGAAAAATGGAAACTACTCTAAAGTTAATTAAGTTTATCAACTTTAATACAAATATGCACTAAGAAATCAATATTTAAAGACACTAGAAAAGAAAATATTATGTAAGCATAAACTAAAAAAATACACACTACAATTTGTGTTTCCATTTTAACCCGATTGAAAACCCAAATTAAATCAATTTAAGTTTAATCAAATTTGTTTGGATAAATTTTTCTAAAAAAAATAAAAAGAAAAATAACAAATAATTTTTTCATAAACTAAAATTAGTTTAAGTATAAGTTATTTTTTTGAAACTCTATCATATTAGCTTATCGAAAAGATAATTATTTTAACTCACACAAGTTAATTTTAGCTTATGAAAATATTCATTTAATTTCATTTTTTTTTTCTTATTTTTTTAAGTGTTTTTAAATAAATTTATTCAAATAAGTCTTAGTTTGGTTCAATTTTCAAGAATAACAAAACAAAATAAACAAAAAACTTGAATTGTTTAAAGTAATAATATTCTCACATTATTCTTCACAATAATTTCTACAATAAAGAAAGAGACAGGGTGAAAAATAGAAAATAATATAGGATAAGGTAAATGGTGTAAGGAAGTCTTGCAAAAGAATGTTATAGAAATCATATTATATATATATATATATATATATATATATATTGAGAGGAGAAATCATATTGTATATTAATAATTTTATATTACATCTCAAGCACTACCTAATGCATTTGCAAGAAATAGAGCAAGTCAGCAAGATGTTAGTGTAACACGGAAAACCTTCATTCGCACCAAAACCAGTTAGCTCAAACAAACAATGTAACAGTGGAATTGCAAAGCAGTGTGCCACAACAAAAAGAAAGGCGTGGAAATGACAACGGTTTGTTGAAGACCCTATGCGGCAAGGCGTGTTCGAGAGAAACCGCTACATAGCTTTTTGGGAAAAGGTCAGGCTAATATCCAGCACATAATTTAGTTTCCAAACCGTATCACATAACGTAAATAATCTTAATAAAGTTTTAGAATCATAGAATATGTAACAATATTAATAATAATGAATAATTACGTAATGTTAATTACCTCCTAGCTACCTCACGTTTTTTTCCTTTCTCTAGGTGTGTCTCTTGTGCAAAATGAGTCACACCAATATCAAATACATGTCAACAAAAACAACACAATTAATTAAGCAAATGCAGACATATATGGTATAGTCTAGTAAAGAACACTATATGCAACTTTAGCTTTCGTGCCGTGTCCATTAACTAAGTGTGCATTCGGTGAAAATAACAATTTTATAGGATGCCAAAATCATGATGCAAGTTGCATGTGAACGTTCCTAAATTTGCAAAGTAAAATTGGTTTGGTGCTACACTACCTTCTAAAAAGATCAATCAGATCTCCATGAAACATGCATGCGCAGTAAGTGTTCATTTCCCTTCATCGGTT
Organism: Glycine tomentella; assembly: GCA_007407185.1. NCBI lineage: Eukaryota > Viridiplantae > Streptophyta > Magnoliopsida > Fabales > Fabaceae > Glycine > Glycine tomentella. The sequence continues at coordinate 223,761 of PYAF01004834.1, read as the reverse complement.
ATAATAATAATAATATTTTAACTTTGTCTTTTTTAATCTTTTTTCATCATTTTCTTGCCCCTTTTTACGTACCGATTGTGTATATAAATGCCTTGCATGTTGCTCAACCCTTCACCAGCTTCAGTGCCTGCATGTGATTTAGGGGTTGAATAGCAAGATACCCAGTAAAGGTTTCTTGACCAAGCAACTCCTAAACCTTCTGGTCAAATTTTACTTGAAACCCTAAAGCAGACAAAGAGAGGTCATGGCTCTGAACAGTCACAATCATTTGGCTTTAGCTTTTGGCATGCTAGGTAAACATATAAGGGTCTTCATCGGTCTCTTTCAGTTGCTATACAATTTTCTCTTTTTGTTTCTTTCCCCACTATATATCTAATTCGAGTATTACACAAAAATTGTTCAAGCAAATGTAATTGTTGCTTCATGATCTTGATATTCCTGCCTTTTCTCTCCTTGTGAATTTCCTTAATTTTCTTTTTCCTTCACCCTTTTTCCATTTAATATTATTTTAATACATGAACAACTTTTTCGCTTCATTTCCTCCAACTAATTCCTACTTAACAGCCCTTTTTGTTCTTTTGAAAGTACGGAATATGTTTAATTCCACTAACATAATCATAATTTTTTTTTATCATACATAATCATAGTTGAGTTATAATTTATAATACGGTGATTTAATTATAACAATGTATAACATTAAGAGTAATTGACAAATCATTTTCTCTTTTAACATTTTTTTGTTTTCATGCACAATGTTTTATCTGTTATAACCTCTTTTATTTCTGCAAAATCAAGGAACTTAAAATATCCTCCTTTTGATGCGTAGGAAACGTCATTTCCTTCATGGTGTACTTGGCACCCCTGTAAGTATCTGAACACAAAGTGTAACTTCCACCCAATTAAGGGACATACTTCTTATTTTCTTATTTTTCCTTTCAATAAAAAGAATATACAACCTCTTTTATTTAATTATTATATTGTTAATACTAAATATGTTTTCCTTTTCTTCCTAATTAATTTAAATGTAGGCCAACATTTTACCGAATATACAAAAAGAAATCCACAGAAGGTTTCCAATCACTGCCTTACCTGGTGGCACTCTTCAGTTCCATGCTTTGGCTATACTATGCCTCACTCAAGCCAGCTGATGCTACTCTCCTCATTACCATTAATTCATTGGGATGTATCATTGAGATTGTTTACATTGTCATGTTCACAATCTATGCCACCAAGGATGCCAGGGTATATTCTCCAACCAATTACTCAAATACTAGAACTTTATTCTCATCTTATCTAATAAAATTAATAAAATGATAAATAGTAGTAATTAACGTAATTTTTCATTGGTTTAAATTTATTAAAATTTATAAAATTACTTAATTACTGGGGTAATTCACTCTTTATTTAATATACTTTACTCATAATGTTGTCATCTTTAACAAATTTTATTGAATAAAAAAGTTATAAAGAAAATTAGGATACCACTAATAATTAGTTTTGTTTACAAATTCACTAACACTGATTAGAATTGGTGACTTTTAACTGCAGAACTTAACCGTCAAATTATTTATGGTGATGAATGTGGGTTCCTTCGCCTTGATCTTCCTCGTCACCTACTTTGCTATACATGGCTCCCTACGTGTCCAAGTCGTTGGATGGGTTTGTGTATCTATTGCAGTTGGTGTTTTTGCGGCACCTCTCAGCATTGTGGTAAGTGAAAATTCTAATTATTGAGTGCTTGAACTCTAATCGGTCCCATTTCCCCGAAAAATTATTATGTAATTCTAAAACACTTTAGTCTCAGTTAATTTTCATGTGATATATAATTAAGTTTTATTAACTTTTTTTTATAAATGAAACATCATAATTATATGTCGTTTAAAATTTGATTGAGACCAAAAACATAATGTAGTTCGAGACTACTTAATATTTTTCCATTCTGACATCTTACCCACACTCTTAATTTATCAATTGATTTCTGGACCTGCATGCAGGCTCAGGTTATTCGAACCAAGAATGTCGAGTTTATGCCGTTTAACTTGTCACTTTTCCTCACCCTAAGTGCCGTAATGTGGTTTTTCTATGGCCTCTTACTCAAGGACATATGCATTGCTGTAAGCATATATATACACAAAATTAATATTAAGTGATATATAGTTAATTTAACATTGAAACTATAATATATTGACGGGTTTTATCATTGTTTTGGTCTTACATGTGAGCAGATCCCAAATATTCTTGGCTTCACATTGGGACTACTTCAGATGTTGCTCTATGCAATTTACAGAAATGGTAAAACTAACAATAAGGAAGTTGCTACAAAGGAGGAGAAAGCACTAGAGGCAATGAAAAACGTTGTTGTGGTGAACCCGTTGGGAACATGTGAAGTGTACCCAGTTATCGATAAAGAGACTAACAATGGACAAGGAATAGAAGGTGCCGAAGAGAAGGAATGCCCAGTGTAAAATGGTTTTAATATTATATATATATGCTCACTGCAATTGTTACAGACATGCAGAAGCACTTCGAAGCATACTAGGAGGAAATGGTTTTTCTCTTTATAATAATATTGATATATTATATGTATACCCGTTTATGTCGGTGACTGTTATGTTAAAATATTCTAGTAATTTATTATGAATCATGTTCTCTATATATCATCAACCATTATGAATCATGTTCGTTCTCTAGCTATCTCAAGAAAAATGTAGTGATATTTATCTTTTAAACTATTTGTCTTTGACCTATTTGAAAATTCTTGAATGCTTTTCACTTTTCAGTACCTTTTGTTCAGTTGACTACTTTATATTTTAAAAAAAAAACAAAAAAAACTCAATGTCACACAAATATTGATTGAAACCAAATGGAGCTGTATAAATTACGTGTCATAACTCATAAATGACATTTTTACCTTAATTCAATTTAAACCCCAACTTATAAACACCTGTGTAATATCATAAATTAATTATTTTAAAAACTTTAAAATGTTGAGTAAAGGCAATATGTTTTTCATCTATCATGTGGTGGACTAAGAATTGCATATGCAAAAAATAAGAGAATTTTTTACCCAAAAAACCTTCATTTGCACGAAAAGTATTTACATCTAACCGTACAATGGCAAGATCTTTTTAAAGTAAATAAAAATAAATTATAAAATTAATTGAATTTTTTTAGAAGTTTTATTGTAAAATAAATACTTAAAAATATTTTTGGTCCATGATAAATTAATAAAAAAAATTGGATCTAATACAAAAATTATTAGCTCGTAAAATATGTAAATCATTTGTTATTACTTTTTATTAAATATTTTTAAAAAATAATACAAAATGAATAAATAGTATAAGGACTAAGATGAAAAAATAAATATATTAAAATAACTAAAACAAAATAATAAGGATAAAAATAAAACAAAAATTATTATTAGATCAAAACTAAAATTAAATAAAATTTATTAATGAACAAAAATATATTGTTCTAAATTAAATTAAATTATCATAATTAAGGCGTAAGAGTACAACTAGGTAAAAGAATAAATGAAGTTGCAAAAATAATAGAGAAAATTATATCAATATATAGTGGTTAGTATTTAATGGTGAAACATCTCACGTGAAGATAAGAGAGATTTCCAATTAATGGCTAAGTTAGGGCATTCTCTTCCAAGCTTTGTTGAGACAACCACCACCATAATCCCCATATCCCAATGGGGATGACAACACTACGCAGATGTTCTTTAGGGACAGTGTCCTAGGAAAGCAAACCGCTACTAAGATATTTTTGCTAACGGAATATAAAGTATAATGAAGCTAGAATTGGAAGGAGGGAATGGATCTTTTCTTTCCAAGTTTTATTATGATCCCCATGTTTAAGTAGTAATGTTTAATAATCTTTTATTAATGTTTTTAAATAATTAATAATTTCTATTTAATTGAATATCTTAAATAATTATAATCTTTAATAATCATAATTATTAGTTAATAATCTATCAGAAAAATCAAAATCATAAATTTATAAAATTAGAGAAATTAAATATTATAATTAAAAATTAAAATAATCAAAATTATGGATTTAAAAAATTAAGAAAATCAAAACTATAATTTAACATATTAAATAATTAAAAAAAAATTGAGATGTGGAGATCTCAAATGAACTACATTATTATGTAACGGCACACTCTAGGAACTAAACTAAAAGTTATAAGTTGTAACTGAAAAATAAAAATAAAAACTTTTATCACTCAAATTTTAATTTAGGGACTAAAATATAATTTAAAAAATGAAACCACTCAAAAAAATTTGTTGAACGGCGCACAGTAACAAAAGTTGACTGATGCTAATTAGAGTCGATGTTTGCCCGACGTTACATTTGAAAATTGAAATCACTCAAACTCCTACTCTAATAGCAACAAGTCATTGGTAAAGAAATTAACAAATAAAAAATATAACATTCAATGTTATCAGTTAATGTATATTAATTTATTTATAATATATTAATTTTATTATTTATTAATTTCTTAATATTATGTTTGGAGAAATAATAAATAGCAAAAAATTTAGAAATAAGAGTAAAATTCATCATGTTAGGTAAAAATGGGCTCAAGTCTAAAAATCTTGTGAACCAAAAAAATGTGTATAAAAAACTCGATTTAAAAAAAAAAATTGTCGTGTAAATTTTACTAGCACAAGTTCTGGAATCATGTCTAGAGAATTTGCAGTGGAACTAGGTTACTAGGATACCACAAGAACAGTTACACGATACATATAACAAAAAATTGAATATATTTATAAGACTTACAAAATCTAGTCGCAGAACATCGAAGGTACAAGGAAGAATATTCAACAGAGTAAAGAAAATGGTTACATGATAAAGGAATTCTAAACAAGAAAGCGACAGTTGTTGGCAACGATAGTGATCCCACTTAATGTAAGACATTCGATTCTGCAGCTAGGAATGTTGGTGCTTCATCCAAGACATGTAAACTGTTCAACTCCGGACCCAACCCAGTAGTATTAAATCATTATGCGAAATTGTGAAAAGGCAAAAAAGAACCTCAGAATTATTAACTCTTTCAACGCTTTCTTTCAGCACGCCACATGTATACCGGTTTAGTCGTTGGATAGACAATCTCGTCTTCACGTAGTTTGCGCTTCCTACCTTTTTTCTGTTCATAGATGGAATATTCTTATTGAGCATTCTACATTTGTAAGACTCATACAGGTACACAATAAGCAATGCAAAATATCAAAATACCTGCAACTCCTTCTGCATTGTCATATCCATGTAGATTTTCTCTAGTTGGCTGAGTCTACTCCTCCTTGCTTCCAACTCTTGGTAAGACCGATCTGTTTTTCTGATAAAAGAAAATACCTTACTATCAATCTGATATCGTGCTAGAAATTAAGCACGAAGAAATGGAGATAACCGTAGTACTATAGACAAGAAATGATAATAGATTACAAAACAAGGCCAGCTTTCCATAAGCAATTTTACAACATATTCAACCCAACATAGAAATAGAAACACTTCAATAAGGCCAAAATGGCAGAGAACTCATAGCAATCAATCTGTCCATAATTGTTATTCATTGCTCTTTTTTCTGCTCTTTCTATTTGTTGGGTTAAAATATCAATCATCGCAACTGAAATAGAACTCCAGTTCTCAAGACTTCAAGGTATCATGATTGTTGTCAAAAAAAAAATGCCACAATAAGATGCATGCAAATATATAAACATTAAACTTGTCACCCATGACCACATATTCAAACCTTGCGTTTGGATAGAATAGAAGGGTGATGGTTGTTGAATGTTTAGATCTATAGTAGACTTATTTCTGAATTAAATTCCTTGGTGGAACTTTATCATAAGAACTATGTTTTCTTTGCCAAAGAAATCACTGAGCTAAACATATTTTCAGAAGTAATTGTGTTAACAATTCATTCCCATGAACCCACAGGCTGGGATACAGATGAAAAATAATGCCAAGACACAGACACCACATGACTGCAAAACATCTTAATACGGTTGGCATTTACTACAATAAAGATATTTACTAAAATTAACAATCTTAAAGCACATTAAAGAGAAAAAAATAAATTATAAATTATTTGATACAAAAGATCCCTGAAAAAGTTTCAGTGGAGGCAAATCATTTAACAAAAAATGTTAATCTCACACAAGACATCAAACAAGACAAAAAAACATTTGATCTAAGCCTTTAAAGCCAAGACATATCATTTAACAAAAAAAGTTTAATCTCATACAAGATGTCAAACAAACAAGATGGGAATTGATCCAAGTCTTCAAAGCCAAATCTAGGGATGTACCTCTTAATGCTAGCAGGAATATCATCGGAAGTAAGTGGAATTTCACTTTTTTGATGTCGTGATTCTAACTCTTTAGCCTCTTCCCTATACATGGACAATGATTAAAAAAGCTATCCATTCAGAATAAATTTGTGGAATGAGGATGAAATCTACGATTATATGCACACAATGTAACAATATAAAGAGAAAGAAGAACAGGAATGGGAGTAGGGGTGGAAAAGTAACATATCAATCAATAAATAGAAAATGGCACCATATAGTCAAATGACTATGTGTGCATTTGGATAAGCTCCTATGAAGTTTATTTGGGTTATCTTATCATATAAAGACTGAATTTGAAAACTGAAGGTGTGAGGTTAGTGATCATCTTATAAGCTCTACTTAGCTTATTTAATAAAATAAGCTTTATGGTAAAACTTATCAAGCTTATTTTACTAAGCACGTATAACCTAGCTCACATGTGACAAGCTTGTTTTGAATAAACACTTCAGTAAGTATAAGGGTATAGTATGGCTTGTATACTGGTAGTAACAGGTTTCGTGTAATCAAAAACTGAATGTACTAAGTCAGCACATTCAGTTATTCAGTAAGGAAAAGCAGTTAAAATTACTCCTTCCTCTGTATAAATACCTATGTAATGCCCTCTGGTAAATGAATGAATGAAAATCATTTTCTCTTTCTGTTAATTTGATATACACAATTCTCTCTCTCTGTTCTCTATGAATACCAACCTTATATTGAGCTACTTCTCCAAGCATACCCTATAATATATCACAAATAACATTTGCACACACACAAATTGCAATGCAATCACTTGAATTGAATCCGCATACCTTTTTTATCATAACAGCCATAATGATATATTCAACATAATTTATCATCTCAAAAACACGCAGTAATTACAGACTTAATGCACGATGGAAATATCATCCTTTAAATTTTGCATAACTAAACCAGTCAAAATTTCATGTCTAAGTACACCAATCAAATTCTACATATTAACATTTAAAAAAAATGAATCAACGCTGGTCACAGAACGATATCTCAGAAACTCACACCTGTCCTCAGCAAAGAAAACATGCTTGTTCGCCGGCTGATTATCGATAGAGTGCAGCGAGGCAGTTAGCCTTTCAATTTTCTGCAACAAAGATCAAAACATTCACAATTAAACCTACATTATTATTACAACATTGACACAAAACCCCAATAAAAACAAGAAAGCAATTCAAAGCAAAGGACCCACATTTCTCTCACTCTGAATCTTCTGAAGAATGTAACCCATGTCCTGAGTCTTCATCAGCATAAGCTCTTCCTGAGTATACTTATTCGCTTCACTCCTACACAATTCAACACAACAGAGTAAAACAACAACAACAAATAACAGAAAATCGAAAAGGACATATAGGCATATAGCAAAAGTCATCACTTACTCTGGTTTATGAACTCCATCAACGGTTTTTGTTCTAACCATCTTGAAGTAAAACTCATCTTCATTTCTATTCGCTGCTTTTTCCCTAAGTTTCTGTAAAACAAAAAATTAAAAATTGTTAACAGTGGAAGGAATGAGAAGTTGAAGGAAGAGGAGAGAGTAAAAGGGTACCCGCAAAGTGTCTTCTTTCTTGTGGAATGCTTTAGCACGCTGGACATAGTCCTTGTGCTTTTCCAGAAGCCCGAACTTTTTTCTCGACGACCTAATGAATGAAAAAAAAAAAATAAGTGATTTTGAAGTTGCAAGCAAAGACGTGATAGGGAGAGAGAGGGAGAGAGACTCACGGTTGAGAACGCTCTTTGTGAGCACGCCTGGGAATGGCGTTTCTAAGAGAAGACATGTTTGGGTTGTGTTGTGTTCGTCGACGGCGATTCTCTCTCACCTCTGCAACCGATGGTGGCTTCTGCGTTTGCTTTTTTGCATGATAGTAACCATGCTGGCCCTATTAGTCTTTGGGTTAAAGGGGCCGGCCCAATTACATTGGGTTTAAATTTTTATGCTACCCTAATATTTTTTATAGAACAATGAATGAATGGTGTTTTTTTTATCGAAACAATCTTTTTTTAATCTTGTGAAATCATTATAAACAGTAAACTCTTCCTCCTGATACTCAAATCATTTGATTTAACTAGAACAATCCATGCCTGAATTGATCTACACACTCAGTGATACTTATTATTTTTATGGTAAATAAAGGTGAGAGAAATTTAATTGAGTTTCTCACTCTTTTTTATATACAAGGAAAAAATAGTTACAAGTAGATTCATGGGTTGCTGGTTGTTGAGGCCAACGGATCAATTGGGTGTTGGTACACACGAATTTGAGAGAAAAACAGCTTCTATTACTCACAAGAATAGAATTACAGAGATTTACAAACTCAAACACAAAAAACTCTCAAACTCAGACCACTGACACAACACTCACTAAGAATTCTCACTACTTGGATGAATTCACTCTTGGTGTTTCTGTGTGTCTA
>PYAF01004834.1:191646-211927 GCA_007407185.1 Glycine tomentella | reverse complement strand
GATGATTTACAACTGAGGTTGCACCTCTATTTATAGGAGGATTTTGTGGTGTGAATGGTGAGATGGAATTGTCAATGATGGCTGCTTGGAAGGTGGTGGATGGCTGGAAGTCATCAATGGTGGCTGGTTGGTCATCAATGGTGGCTCCAGGGGCTGCTGGTCTTCAATGGCGGCTGGACACTAGCTGGAAGTCATCACTGGTTAAGTTATTTTGGGTGATGAAATTAGGAATGTTATATAGGCTTCTTTGCTTGTTGGAATACTTTAGATTCTTGTATATGAAAAATTATCTGTTAAAAGATATTAATTTCTTAAATAGGTCTTGATATTTTGAGGAGTTAATATTTTTTTTTTTAAAATGGTCAAGGAGATAATATTTAATTTATAGTTGAAGGGTATCCTGAAATATAAAAAAAAATAATAATGGAAAGTTTAAGTGTGTTACATTTTTAGAGAAATCGACAAGTGCATAAACATGATAAATTAGCCTTCGTTATGAATATGTATCATGTTATTTGTGATTTTTCAATTTGACATGTATCTTTTTAAATGTAATTATATTCTATACATGATTGGTTATTAAACGTGGAGATTTCTCCTAATGAAAAATTTGAATCTTAGTAACCTCTGTTGGGTAGTCCCTTGTAGTATAGTGAACTAAGATTTAAATATCTATTAAGAAATATATTTCATATTTAATACCCGACCGAAGGAGAAAAATTGTTTGATTTTCCCCCCTAGTTTATTGTCTTAGGAGCTCCACTCCACGTGTTTTTCTTTTTAATTCATTTCTCTAGGCCTAGGCCATCCTACCAATGTATAGTTTCATAGGTTCATGTCCCTTAAAATTTTGGTTTACATCCCCACATATAAGAAAACAAAAAATACCAACCACCAACCCCCCCTCCCAAGACCAAAAAGTAAAATCGCATGTTCTTAAGTTTTAGATTCAGAGGTTAACTACGTACATATGCATCCTTATGTGTATAATTTCATATTGATGAACCGCATAAATAACTGAAAAATGAATTCACTCTGATCTTTTCAAAAGTTACAATTCTTTTATCGATAGTACAGACTACAGAGAGAACGTAATTTTAGAGTTTTTATATAATGTAATTTTAGCGATTATAAAGATTAAATTAGTTTTTTTTTTAATTTATTATTTAAACTTAACTTGATCTTTTAATTTTTTTATTCAATTTAATCTTTTTATTTTTAAAATTGATTTAATTTAGTCTCTTTTTTATTTAATTTCATTTTTAAATTTTTAGAATCAATTTATTTTTATAAAAATGTATATTTTGTATTTAAAATCGAACAATTTCGAATTAGCATAAATTATGATTTCTTATACTTAAATTGAGTGATCAAATTTAATCAATTTTAAGAAAATTAGAAGATCAAATTAAATAAAAAAACTCTAAAAAATAAATCAGAGAAATAAAAACTAATTTAAGAGATTATAAATTCAAACAGTAGCGAAACAAATAATATCAAGAGATTAATTTTAGAATAAGAAATCAAGATTTTGAAAGAAAAGACTGTTCAACTCGGTGAGTTAATATTTATCTCAACACTCTTCAAAAACCTTGTCACTTTTAAAGTGGGTAATGTTTTATGAACTAAAAAAATTCTATTTAGTGTTTTAATGTTTTTTGAGATACATGTATAAAAAAATATTATCACGGCATTCTACAATTTTTTAATATTTAAATATTAAAACCCAACATTCAATTTGATTTCTAGATAGCAAAACTCAATACTGGCCATACATAAGTTTTTTTTTTTTTTTCACGAGCAAGCTTTCTATCGAAAAATGGCACATGAAATATAAAAAATTTAAGGCTGTATTTTAATATTTTACTTATTTAAATTTGTAAATATATTAAATATGAGTTTAATGATAATGCATTAGTATAAAATAATTTTATATTTACATCTAATCACAAATGACATCAAGCTCATGAGTCATACTATGAAATTATAGAAGAGAATTATTGAACATAGTCTAAAGTGGGAGATCAAAGTTTCCATAAATTAATTTGGATTTATGTCAGGAAGATGTACCATAGAAATTATTTTTTTATGCGACAATTAATGAAAATGTATAGGGAAAAGAAGAAAGACTTACATATGGTGCTCATAGATCTTGAGAAAACATATGATATGACCCCAAGAAAAATCTTATGGTAGACTCTTGAGAAGAAAAAGATAGCATTAAAGTATGTTAATGCAATCAAGGATATGTATGATGGGATTACCACATGTGTGAAAGCTTGTAATAAAATATCAAGGTATTTCTATGTCACGGTAGGTATTCACCAAGATTCAGCTCTTAGTCCTTATCTCTTTGTCTTAGTGATAGATAAACTAACGAAAGATATCCAAGAAGAAGTGTCGTGGTGTATGTTTTTTGCAGATGATATCGTGCTTATTGATGAGACCAAAGATGATGTTAATAGGAAACTGAAATTGTGGAGAAAAACTTTGGAGTCTAAAAGATTCACAATAAGCAAAAGCAAGACAGAGTATATGAAGTGTGAGTTTTTGCGGGTAAGAGATCATGATCAAGACACAATGCATCTACTTGGTCAAGAGATACCTAAGAAAGATATTTTGAGATACTTAGGATCAATTTTACAAAAAGGTGGTGAGATTGATGAGGATGATAATCATAGAATCAGAGCAGGGTGGATGAAATGACAAAGTGCATCAGGATTTTGTGTGACCGCAAAATTCCCCTTAAGCTAAAAGGAAAATTCTATAGAACAACTGTAAGACCAACAATGTTATATGGAGCGGAATCCTGGCCAACACACAGGCAACATGAGCATAAAATAGGGGTAGTAGAAATGAGGATGTTAAAGTGGATATGTGGTTATACGAAGATGGATAAGATAAGAAATGAGGATATCCGACGAAATGTAGTAGTGGTACCAGTGTGTGAAAAGATGAGGGAGCATAGATTGAGGTGGTTTAGACACGTTATGAGACGACCATTGGATGCTCCCGTAAGAATAAGAGTTTGTTACTAAGAACTCGACACAAAGAGAGGTAGAGGTCGACTGAAACTTACTTGGAAAAGGTAGTTAAACAAGATCTAATGGAGTGAGATATAGATTGGAGGATGGTATGTCGTAAAACAGAATGGAGAAAAGCTATAAGTTTAGTGGAGGGTTAAACCAATTAGTATTTCTATGTTTCAGTCGTTCCCTTTTTTTTTAATTTTTTTCCTCTTCATTTCTCCCCTCCCATTAGTATTTCTATGTTTTTAGTTTTTTTCTCTTCATTTCTCCCCTACTCCTTTCACCCCTCTTTTATTTTAGTTTATTTTTCTCTCTTTTGTCTTATTTCCACTTTTTCTTCCCCTCTTCCATTTTATTTTTTTGTCTTATTTTCGATCTATCATTGAGTTCATCTATCACCTATCCTAATTAACTTAGGTTAAAGATATTGTTGACGTTGATCTAATCACATATTACCATAACATGACTTATAAGAAATTTATTATAATATTTTCCATGATAATTTGTGATTAAAGTGTATGCTGCATAGTCTTTTTTTTTTTTCCTCTTGTTATATAATCCTTAACAAATCCTTTATTTATTTCGTTAGTAATGTTATAGTTATTTATTTATTTACTGCTAATCCATTTTCCATTTTATAATGAATGCATATTTCATTTATAATGAAACAGTTTGCTTCCTTTCCGCTTGTTCCTGTTATTTAATCATTAATAATATATATATATATATATATATATATATATATATATATATATATATATATATTAAGAATCATTTCAATATATTCAAACTCAAAGATTTTGCTTTTATATTCTCAATGTACCGAAAAAACTAAAAGATTTAACCACTCTAAAACTCCGGGAAACTATTAAACTATTATATGAGAGCTCAAAATGATAACATTAAATCACAAGTCATGTTACTTCTAAAAAAGTAATTTAGCCACAATGAATCATGTGACATATAGGTGTTCTTTTAATCTAAAAACAGTTTATGTCGAATCTAGCGATCATTGTTCATCCATTCCTCTCACCAGTACCTCACCCCCCACCAAATCAAGCATGGCATTCAAATTGCATAAGTTAACACAAATTCTTATATCAACTTTTCCTACAAGGCCTAATCCGGGCAAAACCCACCCAGAACCATGGATCTTCTTATGGATCTTCCACAAGCAGTGGATCAATAGAATACTTTCAGGCTGAATCAAATTACTTGGATTATTTGGCTGCAGCTATTTTCTCTATACAACAATGTAACTCTGAGAACCCGCAATGGCATGCAATCTCTCAAACCTTTCCCTCCTTATATCTACACCAAGCCACAAAGCCTAGTCTCTCCATGAGTGATGACAAACAGATCACAATGATTGTGCTGAATTTACTCTTCGAAGTTTTTTCTTCGGTTTAGGCATCACCTCAATTGGAATGATGCACTCGAAGAGCTGCAAGAAATGAAATTAAAGAAATAGAGATTAGAATTGACAACTAGTATTCGAAAAAGCAATTATATGGTTTGAACAAAGTTAAAGGCCAGACTTGAGGCCATCCATGGTACATGATTTTTTGAGCTGTTCATGTGCCAAAAGAATGGGAGTAACAATCAAGAGGTAACAAGTAACATGCAATAACTATTTTATCAAGTTGATTTTGTAATCCGAAACAACTGACCAATTCGGCTAGCAAAACAGAAGCATGAAAACGAGACCATTTCATCATAAGAAATGATATAGAACAAAGTTGTCAGACTATATATAGAAATACAGTAAGAATTATGCAGATCCTTTCATATATAGAAATTCTACTACTGATTTCCTATTTCAACCAAAATTATAAAATTTAGGCACTGAAGTAATGCAAACATAAAAGTTCACCAAAAGCTCTATAAAGATTCCCCAAGATATCTCAAACTGCAGGTTCAACTACATGGCAAGAACAAATGTAATTTAAGGATATATAAAGTCTAATCAAGTGAGGTAGCACAATTCAACGAGTATGATAGTCAGGAAAATCTAGAAAGCATAATATTATGCTCTGTAATGAATAATAATAGTCGTGAGTATTAGAGGGTTTAGTTCATAAGGACAAGTTCAAGAAGCAAGAAAGCATGACTCAGAAGCAACTCATCCCAAAACAGAGTATAAATTGCAATTAACACAATGATCATAGTAACAGAAGTAATTGAGATTACGATAGGAGTATAAATTACCCATCAAAAAACTATTTTTGGCATTTTGGACACCGCACATATTCCACTGATAGTTCTCAGAAAGTTCAATATTCAAGTTGTATTGTATTCCTTCATGTTTCCTCTTTTTTTTTTCTTTCTAGATATTGGGAAAAAGGACACTTCGAAAGTGATGTTTAGTTTATTTGTTATTTGTGACACTTATGCATGTTTAAGACATAAATAGTATCTTTATCCAAATTATATATTGTATTGTATGCACTTAACCGAAAAATCATGATGAGTAGGCTCCCTTGCCCCACCCAAAAATTATTTATAAAAAAAAAAAAAGATTAGAACACACGAACACTCTTAAAATACTTCAATTACCCAATTTTCATGATTTATCAGTGTGAATACTATAGTTTTAACAACACCTGTCTATCAGAACTAGACGTTTGATAACATCATTAACCTGGAATTTACTACTTATTTAATCTCAAGCTTGAGCTTCTGCCTATCATTAAATCCACGTTATTAAAAGAAAATTATAAATGGAATTTGGCTTCTTTACTAAAGACATGCCATTACAGGACAGTTTCAACCAGATCAAATACACATGAACATGCAAATTAACATGTCAAAAAGACAGAATATATGTTACACAGTACATACCTGCTTTTTCCTCTGCCTTCTCATCTCAGCCTGCATTCAAGACCCAAGGTTTCAAAAACTGATAAAACAATCAGATTCCAGAAACAAAATGTAAAATCTTCAACCAGCAAAAAAGAGAGTTGCAACAAAAGATGTGACTCAAATTGACTACCCACAAACAAAATTGCATTAACCAACTAAAGGAAGTTTTAAACTTTCATCATCTGTCAAATACCAGCAATAATTTTACAGAACGCCAAATCATGCAATCCACAAGTGCACTCAAATGATACCCATTGAAGAGAATTTTTCCAATGAAACCAATCCTATGATTTCAACCATTAACGCCACTTCCTCCAACACAAACCACAAGGCCAAACAAGCAGAATTACAACCCCATCAACTTACACCATTGATTCCCAACCCAACAATAGCATTAAAGTCTCACCTCTTCATTTAATAACTGCACATTCTCTTGCTCTAGTTGGTGAACCAGATACTCAAGCTCAGATGTGTGAGCCTGTAAAGCAAACAACACCCCACCAATAAGCTCCAGAAGAAAATCCAATAAAACAAAAAATTAAAAACACTAAATGAAACAATAAAACAGATACAATTCCTTAAATACTTTCAGCATTGGTCTCCAATCAGAATTGAAGTTTCACCTCAATAATCTTAAGTTAACTATAATAAAACACGAATTACCGAGTTAAAAGTCTAATTTTGACTTTAGAACAACGCTAAGTGCACCTAGAAACCACACCCCAAAAAACTAAAAATCCGAACTTTAACCCCGCTGGTTCCCCCCAGCAACTAAAAACTGAGAATCCAAACCTTTAACTAGAAACCCACATTGAGAAAAACCAAACTGAATTGAAAGTGAGAAGAGTAGGCACTAGGAACCTGCTTGCGTTCCCTGGACCTAGCAGCAGACTCTCTATTCTTGATCATCCTCCTCTGCTTCTGAAGCGTTGCCTTGTCAACCGGTTCCTCCACGGCTTTTCTCTTCCCTTTCTGAACCGAATTCGACGGCGCGGCACTAACGCCATCGGCAAAAGGCTCAACGGAGGAGGAAGAGCCTTCGGCGGGGAAGGGGAGAAAGGAAGAAGAAGGAGGAGGAGGAGGAGGAGGAGGAGCCCCTCCGACGTCTTCCTTTCTTATGGCCTTGGTGAGGAAATCCTCGAGGGTCATGGAGGTGTCAGCATTGTCGGCGGTGGCGGCGGAGACGGCGTCATGGAAGGTGGAGCCGGTAACGATGTCGTTCCAGACGTCGTCGACCGACTTAGGGGTGATGGACTTGAGGAGGTCATCCATTGGGTGCAGAACGGAGAGAAGAGAAGAAAGGGGAGATATAGAAGAAGACGACGAAGAAGAGTTTCGTGGCAGATCCAGATTCGTCGAGACAACCTTCGACGACGCCATGCCGCGTTTCTAGCTATTATTTTTTCTTTTTCTTTTTTCTTTTTGCTTTTCTTCGACTTCAACTGTCACCAAACAACATTCTCAGGAGAGTTAGCTCCAATGCTCCGTTTTTATTTATTATTATTTTTAATTGAGTTCACACTATAACTGTTTCATATTAGTTTTGGGTTTCCCAAAATAAGTAGGTGATTTTAATGATATTGAATATGATCTTCTTAATAAGATGTTATAATTATTAAGTTTTGGTTTTTTAGTACTGTGAATAATAAAAAATGTCACTAAATTTTTTTTTACTAAAAATAATTAAATTTTTAATAGAAATTAATTATTAAAAATTTGATAACTAAGAGTATATTATTAGTTTTGGGTTGAGGAAATGGAAAAGGAAAAGAAACGTATGGAACCATCCATCATCACCAACAAGTCTCAGCAACTCATCTACCACGTCAGAAGAACAGTTAAACCAGAGCCTTTGGTATTTCCTAGTTATATTTTAAATAATTGGTTCAATTCTTACTCACGAAGAAAATTCATATTCACATTTTACGCCAAAACTAATTAAAAAAAGTAGTTAAATAAATACGTTTTATATATTGTTGTTTCTTCAAAAGAATGAAAAAAGAGAAGTTAGTGGAAGCTTTTCCATCCTTTTCACTTTACGTGCTTTAAGGAATTTGCTTCTTTTGAAAACTCCCATGCATGAGTATTCCTCGTCATGCTGCTTCTATTCTGTTCGTTTCTTGTGACTTACTTTCTCCCCTGTGCACTATTGGTTGCTTTTGGCCTTGTGCAACTCAATGTAAGAACACGGGCTAATACAAAAACATTAATTTCATTTTCAAATGTACAACACAATAATTGGCTTTGTATTAGCCAATTATTATGTCTATCTTCAAGACTTCTAAGATTTAAGATATATGCATACATGTGTATGAAAAAGCGTGCACGCGAATATTTTTCTCATGAATAATAGTAGTACTACGTATAGTGCATATAAATTAATGTTTGTTTTTTAAAGATTCTATATTAATTAAGAAAGAATAAATTTTATTTAGAATATAAACTGGACATTTTTTTAAAATATTTATGTGAATACTTTTGGTTATTTAAAAATAATTTTTTAATAGTTAATAAATTTAAGAAATTCTTTTTAAAATATATATCATATATATATTGACAAGATTTAAAAAAAAATCAAAATTAATTCTATATATTAAATCTTTTTTTATGCCGATAACTTAAATCTTTTAGGATGAATTTCTTTCCTCGATGAAGCATCATTGAAATGCAAGAGTTTGCCTTAAAAAAGCCGCATCTAATTATGCTAGCTAAAATATAAACTAATCACGGGCTTAATTATTGAGACCAAGTGTGATTCTAGACTTTTTAAAATCTTAAAACAAAAAATAATTAAATTATATTCAAATTTCAATTTAAAGTTTGATTCGTCTAATGAATTTTTTAGAGGTGAAAGATCACGTGGTTAGGTTAACGACTGAAACTTCTTCACGTGGCTAGTATTTTCAATGAACAAATTATGTACCTTAAGGTGAATTATTGATAGCGTATGCCTTTCCAATAGTTGAAAGGATGTTGCTATTTTCGACTTTGCATTATGAATATTAGCTAATGTGAAAATGATGTTGAAGTGATATCAACTTTATACGTAAGTAATGTGAAGATTGGACAAAATAAGAAAACAGCATGTAGAAAGAATAATAGAGCAACGCACATCAATAACAATAAGAATTCCTTTACCCATAAATAAAGGTCGACTTGTGAGGCTTTGCTCGGTTTCGTACCAAAATAATAAAGTTTGACAAGAAATGATTATGATTGAGCATCATAATTTATATTTGATTAACCTTTCACGTAAAACAATTATTGCAAATTAATAAAACCTGTTTTGGTTAATCAATGCTCTGATTAAGAAATTAATAAATACTGTACTATTTTACAAAAATAATTCAATTTTTTTTAAGATCCCAATTCAATTTTTATAGTTCAGTTTGATTCAAATCTTAACAATTCAGATTGGTTTAATTTATTTTTAACAACCCCAGTTCTTCCAGTAGACACTTAGAAGTAAGGGATGAGAAGTTTCTTACTTTTTGTACCCCTTTTCTGCATTAAATACGACATACTATCATTTCTCAGTATTCACTATTCAAGCTGGTGCAGGTTACAATTTTCCATGTCCTCATTACAGGAAAAACGACATAAATTATACCAGTTTGCTCAACTACACATCTATTTAACAAGTGTGTTTGGGCAGGTGTCAAAGATGCGCGTAAAACAAGATTTCCATGTCCAATCAAAGATAAAAACGTGGAAGATACAGCACGAGGCATTGGAATGGATGCAGATCAAATAATGTGAAACATATATCTAAATCCTAATCGTCGTCAAAACCCGCATCAATCATGTCGACATCGCCTTCTCCATTGTCATTGTCCTCGGCTTGTGCTTGAACATCAAATGCTGCAGCATTGTCAGGCTGCACATCATTATCTACCATATCATCAGGTCCAGTCACCTGAGATGGTTCAGCCACCTTTGTTTGCATGGATGTCAGGCTTTCATCACGGAAGAATGAGGAATATGGCTGTGAAACCTGCAGATGAAAGTTGTTTAGTTGGTCTTCAGCTAGGTGCAAAATTTGTTGGGTGGGGTCCATAATCTAATTATGAATGTATATGCATAGATTCAGGTAGAACAACAAATGAATATATATGTAAACATTATAGATAAAAGGACCATGTACTAATAGAGCGTGCAAATTTGGATCAATTGGCCTCAATTAAAATTCTTAGCTTAATGGATCAAATTCACTGCATTGCTAATAGTAGACATAAAAAGATTTCTCAGCGCATTTACTTTGAATAAACAGTTCCTTTTCTCTGCACTTTCCACTAGCTTGTTCCATTGTTCACTCCTCCTTAATGTTGAGGCAGATCCAACCACCTATATCAACAACAAAAAATGGATCACATTCAGGTGTATGGACCAAATGAAATTCTTGAAATCATCACATTAACCCCAAAAGATACAGTACCAACACTGCAGACTTTGCTCTAGTGATCCCAACATTCATTCGCCGGATATCCTCCACAAACCCTATACCTTTATCTTTGCTCGCCCTGACACATGAAAATATTGCAATGTCCTTTTCCCGTCCCTGAAAGAGAGTATAGTATTCTTTAATATCAAACCTAATGTGCCAACCATACAATCATCTTTAGAGAGAGAAGCCCAAGTTACAGGCCAATCCTTAAAGTAGCAACCTATTGAAATGAAAGAAATATTATATTATATTATATTATAAAATATACACTGAATTCGAATCCGGAAACAACCTCTTTGATTATGTAAGGATAAAGTTGCGTACAATAACCCTCCCCTTACCTGCACATAGCGTGGAGCCTCTGGACAAGGGAGTACGTAGTATTTAACCATGATTAATTTGCCCAATTTTTGAATTTTTTTATAATTTAATCATGTGAAACTACACAAAAAACGCGTCTATGGTGCAGTGCAAGTGTGCAACAGTTCATGAGGATGTATATCTATAACCAGCTATTTAGATCACTCAGAATTTTAGTCATGCAAACGCCAGGTTTATTGTATTCCAGATGATAAACAATCAAAAACCTTATTTTAATATTTTCATCATTTATTATTAAATAATCAATATTAAAAACAAAATTGAAAATGAAGGACAACATTAAGCTAGTTTACCTGGCAACCATCAATAGTACATACATCCACTACTTTCTCAGCTGACACTCCAAAGGTCTCTTCAAAACGTTTTTGGAAGAGTTTGACTTGTTGACTATAGGGTGATATAATTGCAACTTGGTTACCAGACTTCAGTGTCGGATAAAGTGAGATAAGTTTTTGATACAAGAATAGAACAAAGTCAACTTCCTCAACATTTATCCATGAACCACTCCCAGGTGGTCGAGCCTCTTTTCCCTCATGAATGTCAAAGAAGCAGAAGGGGCCAAAGCAGCGGTAATCATGCCATGCACGTATTGTTCGTGATTTTACCTCATCCCCATCTTCCAAGGAGTCTTCATAAAACTCCCTGGAGGGAAAGCTTCTTATCTGTTTGATTATATCAAGATAAAACTCTCTTAGCAAAATTGATAGGAAATTAAAAAAGAATATAAAAGTACTAGAAGAAAGGAACACAAGCGTTGGGGAAAAACACACATCACTTCATGCACAATGATGAAAGAACACACAATAAAATTAAGAAGGCAACACCATAAAGAAAAATAGAAAAGATTAAAACTTTATTTAACATGGTTCGGCCCTTCAAGCCTACATCCACAACGATTTATTTGTTTAACATGGTTCGAACCTTCACCCCTATATATCCACAACACAAATTTGTTTAAGGTGATTTGGACCCTCATCTCTACATCTACATCCTCATCACAAGTTTTCGGGACAAACTCGTAAACTCTCGCTTCACATGACCCCCCTCTCTCACTTAGGATAGTGACCTCCACTTCAGGTTGGGTGATTCTTCTTATTTCAAAGAACTTCTATTTATAGATCTAGTATCATAATCTTAAAAGAGAAAACAAATCCAAAATAATTATAAAAGGAAAAACATTGAGTACTCAAGGTTCAAATCCAAACGAAATTTATATAATCCCTATTTTTTACCTTGATGCAACACAATGAGAAGCCCAAAAAATAAATTATAAGTATGAAGTATCTGGTTAGTTTTGGAGGCAATTCTGTTGTGTTTCAACCTCTTGTTTCAGAGGCAATTCCCTTGAGTCTCAACCTCTTGATACTTATTTGGACACAAAAAGACCACACATATTAAACAAATTAACTTTGCAAGATTCTGCTTAGCATATGTATTAGAAATTGGTTGAGTAAGGCCTAACTCAACTCTAAAACCTAATTCAGGGGGAAGGATAGCCCAAGCCTTCTAAGCAGTATTTTAGCCATATTCCTAACCAATATAGAACATCTTAACAATATGCACCAACCTCAGGATGCATTCGGTATTGAGTCTTCAACATTTTAACTGGATAACCAGCGTGCTTCAATCTTTCAAATAAGCTTGTGCCATATCTTAAATTCAAGAAACAAAAGACAAAAAAAATAATCAGATGTTAGCCAAAAGAATGGTTTAATGTATTAATTGATAACCATCGTCAAAATATTGTTTACCCATGATTCTTAGCAACATCCGAAATTACAGTAGCTGGAAGTTGAGCTGGATCGCCAACCTTATAAAATAGCAAGAAAATGTAGCATCAATAAGGACAACATTCGACCAAAATGATTTGAAAAGTCTCAGTCCAACATGTTTTTAAAAGGGTTCAATAATTGTTGTAAAATAATATTTCCATTTTCCAGGTCTTGTCTGGTCAATTAGTAAATCAATAGACATGAATTATGAATCTCATTCCTGTATACCATTTCATATCTTTTGGATTGAGAGTTACAATGAATAATGAACTTGCTTTCTTTACAGATGCAGTCGAAAAGGTATCTTTTCCCTTGAAATTCGTATTTTATAAATGATGGATAGTTTACATGTAAATTAAGACAGCTGCAACTTAAATACAGTAAAAAGTAAAATAGTGTAGGCCTCCATAATGCAAGGATCAGCGATGAAAATTACCAGAAAAACTTTTTTGCATTGATTGGCTAAAGGAACAAGAGTTGCAGGCTCCACCTGTCATATAAAGAGTTGAAATAAAATAAGCAACATCAGTTTTACATTAGATATTGACAATCCTTAATCTTCTCATTACAAATAATAACAAGTAAAGAATACTGTTAGAAACTACATAATAATAAATCATTTCAACTTTCCAATTGCCTATTTTCATTGTAACTTAGGAAACAAGAGTTAGAGTTATTAATCTAATTTAGGAAATAAATCTTGTTTCCTAAAGAATCTCTTTACCAAGTCCCTCCTTGTGTATTTGGTTCTAATTGTTTCATGTATAATCTTTCTCAAAGTAAAGATAAATTATCTGCTCATTTTATCAAATATCTTTCTTGGGTCTTGACTTGGGAGACTGGGGTTACTAACTCTCCTACAAATAGATTCTTCAGTTCTGTTGATATCATCTTTTTCAAGGATACACCTTTCTTCAGTACACAAGTGGAAACAGATTCAAGATCTTAGGGCTTATCACTGCCTTATCTAAGCAACCTTATTTTAATCCTCTGCTTTTGAATCCTCAAAAGTCACAACCTCTTCCCAACCACAGCAGTTCTCTCCTTGCCCACTCACTTCTTATCAGTGTCATCCTCATCAGATGCCTCCAGAAGTTTCCCCTGTTCTATAGTCTATTGATTCATCTCCTGCTTTAGCGTCTTCACCTGTTCTAGTCCCCACCTGAATCTCCCCCTGACTTACCCTATTCTTTTCTAATAAAAAAGTTAAATTATAGCACAATATGGCTGGGGACGTGCATTATCCAGGATTCAAGCCCAAAGGACTCTTGTGAGAGGGGTTGAAGACAAGTTATATTTATAACATAAAATTGTTCATATGTCTTCACCTAATAGCTTAAGTTTTAGGGATGGATAAATTCTTTGAAACAAAAAAAAAAAAAAAAAAAAAAAATTCTCTATGGAGAAATAAAATATCTCTCATTTCGTCCTCAAATAAATTATTGTTTTTTGTTTCCGAGGTCATCTTGTTATATTGCCTTTGCTTTGAACGGTGCATTATTCTTTTGACAGTTATTCCATCTGCATACTACAATTCAAAATTAGTTGCAAGAATATTTTCAGGAACTGCTGCACTTCTTTAGACCAAACTTTGTCAAGTTAGTTTATAATACAAGCATCTAACAAGTGATTCAGCAACTAAACTGAAGAAGATTTCACACTTACAGCTTGTGCTGCTTCATCTATAATCACAACATCAAAGCTGCGGTTTAGTTTACTGAAAACATGGGAACCACTAAAGCTGAGAGTGGAGAAGACCTGCCAAGCACAAAGAAAATACTAAGAAAATCACATTGTTTTTTGCTTTTCCTTTTGCTTTCAATCAACATAAGCATGAAATATATACAATTGTGGCCTCATCTAAAATTGCAGTCCGGAGACTATCATCATTACTTCCCGCGGGACCGTTACTCTGTTTATTGGTAGATGATTTGTTGGCACTGGAACGTTTTTGTTTCATCTGCACGTAAAATTTTAAACATCAAAATTTGACCCAAAATACATTTAAGTACAGATTAACAATACAAATTGCAATATAAACAGATACCCTGTAAATAAAATTTAGACTACCAATTCATTAGTCAAAAACTACAGTCAAAATTGGCAGGTATGAACCAAGTTCAAGAAATATGTATTAAGCTCAATTTATTTTCTTAAAAAACATTATTTTCCTCAAAGGTCTATAAAAGTTCATCAGTCATCACCATCTCTTCATTGGTTGATACACATCATAAATAAAGCTAGGGATGATGAATACGCTTTGGGCTTGAAATCTACATACTAATGTGCTTTGGGTTAATTAGTAAATTATACAGTATGATTGGATGGCCCAATTATAAGATATATGAAGCTTGAAAAAAAAAAAAAAAAAACTACGTATTCCATTGCCCGGAGGCTCCACGTTATGCGCAGATAAGAGGGAGGAATATTGTACGCATCCTTACCCTTGCATATGCAAAGAAACTGTTTCCGGATTCGTACCCATGACCAACAAGTAACCAAGACACAACTTTACCGCTGTGTCAGGGCTCACTCTCATTGGGCCATAAAAGCCCTTGCATATATGAAGCTTGAACACAAATTAAAAGCATTTCAGTGATTAGAGATCCTAGCCATAAAAGCAAAAGATGTAAATAAGTTTTCAGTCCTAGTGAAGTGATGAAGCTTAAACATCTTCAAGTGCCAATGCAATTTTGGCACAGTTCTCAATGTTGACCTAAGATGCACTACATGGATACCTATTGGTCAACAGCCTACAGAATAATACGCCCCATCAAAATCCTCTCTCTCCCTTTCAATTATTTTAAGTTATTTCCTTCCCCACTCTCACCTGCCACGTCAGCAATCTGTTAGCTCAACTATATTAGCACAACTATTCTCCATGTTCCCCATTCTACCCTTGTTTCCGTGGATTAGTCCTCTGCATCCCTTGGCACCTACAACTAAGTAATGGGGTCTATCACTGTCACTCTGGAGGTCCATACAGACATTCAACAACAAGGCTGAAATTGGATATCTAACCTGGATGGTAAGAAGCTAAAGTAATCTAAAATGAAATATAACCTCCTTCACAGATGCCTGCAACACATTCACCAGCATAATTAACTCGAAAGAATCGATATTCTTTATAGTAACAAATGGTGCAGCCTTTTCATCTAATTTTAGATCACGAATTATATTACGGCTCTTCATTAATTTAATGAAAATGTTAGCATCCCCTTAGGCTGATTTTTAACATCTAAAAGTGGCAAGTTTTTATTGAAAAAGAAAAAAACATTATTTTTTTATATTTTCAAATAAATAAATGTTTTCTTTCTCAATAAAAACTTACCACTTTTAGATGCATAAATCAGCCCCAAGTGTTGATGTTAATAAAACCATTAAATTAACAGCTAAGCTCCCCTCTGACCTGCCAGGCATGATTATGGCAATATAACCAAATTTTACAGAAGTGGTATGGAAGATTAAATAACAGCAGTGGCTGCATAGCTAATTAAAACACATTCGCTCTAATCTTCCACATACAAGTTCATCCAGTGAAACAGCCTTGATAGAATGATGTGCTTTGAGACCAATCCGCACAATTTTAGGGCAATAAACACGGTCATTTTCATCATGTATACCTGAGGACATGCATGAACAACAATTAAAAAATAAATATGCAATCATTATAAGATTAAGATAGAATAGAAATAAGGCCACACAACCATGATGACAATGACATCTCCCTAGTAAAGGTGTCCCAGTTGAAATCTTATAACCCCCACCCCAAATAGAAAACTAAGAGGGACAAACATCATACTGCACTAAAAGCATCATTTTTAATTTTTATTTAAGAAATCTCAATTCTGCAAGTTTCAGAACTTTTAGCATTAAAATTTAGTACAGAAATACTTTCAGCTGACTAATTGCCAAATTCTGCATGCTATCTAAACAAATAATCCTTGGCACTCTTTTGCTCTAGTAGCATTGTTGCATAATGCAAGGAAATGTATTGCAAAAGAAAAAACTTTTTCCCCACATTAAATGCATTAGAGAAGCTTCATACCTCCATTGAAAACCCTCAACACAATCTCATCAAGGGCAGAGTTTGATGGGGCGCATACTAGCACTCTTACACGATACTTACGATTTGAAGTTATAGCTTCAGGTTTCTGATAACACTCATCATTAGAGAAGATAATATTTTGCAAAATCAACAATTTTAACCAACGAAAAAGTACTTACTAGTTCATTTCCAGTGGTTGGAAAAAAACCATCATCGCCATCTTTCGGCATCAAACTATCCCTTGGATTAATACCATTAAGCCATGGAGATGCTAGTGCCCAATGTCTTTGTCTGCCAAAGGAAAAGGGATTAGAAAAAAATCAAAAAAATCTTCTAGCAAGATGAAATATGAAAAGTGCAATCTACTAACAAAGCTAGTATGAAAACTATCTTTGTTCTTGCGGAAGAATGGTCACAATCCAAATTGATTATAAATGAATAAGACTAGATGGTACAGCAATTTAACAGAAGATCTGAAAACCAACTGGCTTAACTCTACTTTAGATATCAAATAAATAATCATCCAGATCACTTCCAGATATCATGCCCTTAGCTTTAAACAATCCTCCCAGCTTCTTATGATGCCAATGTAAAGTTAAACCAACTTACGTGAAGAGAAACCAAGAAAATGTGCTCTTAATTACAACTATTTTCTTGATTTTTAATTTACGATATAATATAAATATCAATTTTTATCCTCCTCGTTGCACTTCTACTTTGATTTAAAACAATATTTAAAAATGAACTACTGGAAATAGGCACAGCCAGAGAGGATACATGTATAACACAAAGCTAGAAGAAACCAATAATGTAAAGAACAAAAAATTTAAAAATGTCCCGGATGGGGAGTAAAAAGAAATATCATATCAGAATCACAGGAAAAAACCAACATCCATGACATGACGTTGTCTAGAATAAGTGAAGCCTAGATATTCTCAAAGCAAATCTTACTTCTCCTCAATAGGTAATTGTGGTCCCTGCCTTAGCTCATAAGTCCTGCTTCCAAGAAACAAATATCAATAAACATATGTATGAGCAAAGAGAAACATTAGGCAAAAATGTGACCATAAATTGCTTGGTAGAAGCAAAAAATGCTTCAAAATCTCACCTCTACCAGGCACACTCTTATAATGCTTTGCTCAAGACAACAATCAAAACCAAAAACAGAATTTTTAGACATAGAAGACTACAGAAATATATAAAAATATTATACTTACTTTGAATGCATTCTTGTAGGAGTAGCATGCAAAATGGTACTTAGAATCCCAAGTATGGTCTGAGTCTTCCCAGTCCCTGGGGGCCCCTGAAAGGGATTTGGTTAGGCTCAATTACAATTTTATATATATATATATATATATATATATATATATATATATATATATTAAAAAAACCTACTATACATTGATTGATAACAACCCAGATATACGTCTCATAGATATCTAGCAAGGGGATAATGTTTCAGCAAAAAAATCTGGAAAGGACCTAGTGACATGAAATAAATGGACATTATAACCTGTTTTTGGTAGTAAAAAATTACAAACTCTAACTCAATCGTCTAGCTTTCAAGCTTTGTATGATAAGAAACACAAAATAGCAAAGGATAAATTATATTCATTACAAGAAATCAGGAACTGAACCAGTTCACAATTCAACCAGTCTAACTAGTTAGTCTGTTTCTTACAGAACTTTAAAAAAATAATGCTCAGGCTTTTTGAAGCTCAAAAAGAATATCACAACTAATTTTGCCTAAAATCAGAGAAAAAACTGGCTGCATGAATGCTTGAAATTGGCAGTTCTTTGTAATAAATTTCTCCCAATTCCCAACTATAAAAATCAAGTCTTTGTACAAAATAATTCAGCATACACTGATAAACATAACATCAAATATTACCTAAAAGAAAAGGCAAGTATGCAAAATATTAAGCAAATTTTACAGCAGAAAAGCCAGACATAGAGGCCAACCTGTATCAAGACAAAGGCTTTTGATGATAGACCAGCCTGCAACAGAAATAAAATGTTACTGTGGAATAAATAATGCTAGATGAGCTTTATGTGCTGTAAAAGAATAAAAACTTCTGATCGATCTTCACTTTCTTATAAAGATTCTGTAGTCCTTTTTTCTCTCTTCTTTGTTGTTTGACTTATAAGTTACTATGGCATATGTTGCAGTGGAGATTTTTCTTATAATTGAGCATGCTTGGAAGAGAGCAAAAAATAGCTAAACTTTTATGCTTCTGGAAAGACCTTACAAAAGGTCAAAAGCTAATATTGAGAAAGGAGAAGTTATTCAAGCATTAAAAAGTATTTTTTGAAAATTGCATCCAAATGTAAAATAGCTTTTACTTTTTTTCAAAAGATCTTTCTAACAGGTTCATCAACAAAAAGGCATTTTCTATTCCAAAAAAGCACTGAGAGTTTCATAAAACAAAATTATAAAGAAAGCACACAAGAAGATGGGAAGAGATTGGTGAGCTTTTAAAGGTTTTTGTTTTACTGTTCATTTTAATTTTGATTTTAGGTAGTTTGCTTTGGAGGTCACTTGCTCTTGCATTTGTTTTTTAACTCCTATATCAAAACAAAAAGAAAAAACAAGGAGCATGTTCAAATTGGGAAAACTTGGAAACAAGAAAATGAGAAACAGGACTCTCAACTCTGAATGATATGTTATATATGATAATACACTTGAAGTACAACATCCTGAATTTTAATTATAGCATCCTTAACTTAAGTACTACATCCAGAATTTTAATTATGACTAAATGTCAAATCCAAACTTGAAAATATGCCATCTTAAGTAATTGCCAGAATCCTATATTTATCCTTTCCAAACAATATATCAGCATCTAACAAGGATACAAACAGAAAGAACACTGGATTGCT
Source organism: Glycine tomentella (assembly GCA_007407185.1). Classification (NCBI taxonomy): domain Eukaryota; kingdom Viridiplantae; phylum Streptophyta; class Magnoliopsida; order Fabales; family Fabaceae; genus Glycine; species Glycine tomentella. The sequence goes on along the minus strand of PYAF01004834.1, from coordinate 192,511 downwards.
TAAAAAAAAGGCAAAAAGGATAGTTAATAAACCTGAAACTCAGTTGATAAATAAGTTTTTATTACTTTATTGAACTTCTAAAGTAAAAACTTACTGTTATGGCCTCACGTTGGTACTGATTGAAAGTACTTTCAACATATTCCTTCAAAGGGATTGGGATTTTCCAACCCTCGGCTTCTGTACCAAAGTTCTCTCCAACTGCATTTAATATTAAATCCTTGTATGGGAGACAGCTTATAGTTCGTACAGCCAAATACTCACGAGCAATGGTAGATAAGCTGCACAGCTGCATGATTTTCACATTGGATCAAAGGCCAAACTAATTTATAAGAACCATTTTTCTGCTGTTAAGAAAAAAATAATGAAAACCTCCATACCTTCTTTTATAAATTAATAAAAGCAATTCATTAGTCAAGGAAGAAACCCCCAAGTATAAGAAGCACACAATTGATATCACTTAATTCTATACAAGGAAAGGGAGGAAACTAGACCAAAAAAGTGGAACTACATGAACTTGAGGAATCTATTCCCTGTAAAATTAAACACGGCTAAATAGAAAAGGATGAATTTCAAAACTTTATCAAATAGCAGAAGTGAAGGAAACAGGTAAGAAGGAGTCACATAATAACATAGGAGTGAAGTAGTGAACAAGGAATCACACTAACTATTCAATACCATTCGCTAGAATCGCTACTAATATGAGAAAACTTGAAATAACTAGAAAACAAAGTGTTTTAAACGTTAAAAAAATATATAATAATTAACATTACAACAACAACCAAGCCTCACTGGGATAATAATTAACATTTAAAAAAAAAAAAAAAAAAAAAAAAAAAAAAAAAAAAAAAAAAAAAAAAAAAAAAAA
>PYAF01004834.1:162970-191546 GCA_007407185.1 Glycine tomentella | reverse complement strand
CAAAGAAGTTAAGTCGGAAGGGAGGTTGCCCCATTTCCTATTTCAAAGCATACCACAACACAAGCCTCAACAAGGACATATAGCAGTACTTACAGAAAATTGAATAACCTGCCAATGGAGGATCAATCAAATCCACGACCATTTTTATATAATAGACAATCAAATATGAAATATCAAAGTGGAGGAGGGAATTAATATAATGATATTTTATCTTTTTAAGAGTAGCTAATCCCTTCCTTCCCCATCCTCAAAATACACCTAATATGTGAAAAAATGCATACATGTATTTGAAATAAATAAAAATGTAAATTTAATTATTTTCATGTAATTGAAACACATACACACATTGTCAATGGAAGCAACTGCCAAGAATAAAAGAATGTATTTGAAATCAATATGTTCTTTTTGCCATTTGTAGCCTGATTTTAGCAAGTGAAACTCCAGGCACCCTTAAATAGAACAAAAACCAAATATTATAATAGTACCTGACATGTAAAGTCTACATCTAATTGCACTGCTCAAGATAAAACTAAAGAATGCATATACAACAAAGAACAATGTCACAGAACTTCATCAATATTATTATTTGCAAACATGTCTACAAAGGAATATTTATATTGTTAATAGACAATAATAATATCCAAGAAATGCCATAGTAATAAAAACATTAAAATTCATAGTTGATAGGCAAACTACATCTTTCCTATGGCAAGAATACAAGATAGAACAAGTTACCTTCATAAAATATAACTGTCTCTCTGTCTCGCATACATGAGAACGCATGTTAAACAATCTGGGGCAAGATTGTACATTATCTGTATTAAAATTTGAGAACTCTCCTGCAAGATAGAGTCTAACTCGAAGAAGCCTTGTTTCAAAAAATTTCCGCACGTGTTCCACCAAGGCAAATGCATAAACAGTAGGTAATCTTTTGTCATCCAAAAACTGTGCAGTGACAAATAGTGATAGGAAATCAGTTCAAAATAGGCAAACAATTCAAAGTCCAAAAGCACAAAATCTCTTATCACTAGTAGTACCTTATCTTTCGAAAGCAGCAAAAGATCATTCTGCGATATTGATTCTCCCTCATTGATTTCACACGGAAATTCTATAAAGTGAAAGTCATCTGCCTCGCTCCAACTTTTTACCACCCCCAATTTCCATTCAGTCACTGTAGTCAGGCAAACAAAAAAAGTTCTTTAGCAACAACAGAAAGAGACCCTCCAAACTTTATTTTTTTGGTGCCTAGGGTATCTCAGCCTAGAGCTGGAGATTAATCTAAAGATTTATTTAAGGGGCCAGTCTCTCCTAATTAGGTGTTCTCCCATACACAGAGACTTGAGGTGAAACTCCTAACTACATGCTAAAGCAGTATACTTATATTTCAACCATAGCACACCATACTGGTTAACCCTCCAAACATTGAAACATCGAAAGCAATACCCATTTTTTGAAAGGGAGAACCACAATTTAGACAGAGCTTCTTCTTTTTTTATCGGCAAATGTTAATTGTTAGTTTGTTAGTTTTTGCTAGCCGGGGGAATCGAACCCGCGACCTCTCCCTCCTTCCCTTCTTTCTTAACCACCCATCCAGCCTTATATCTCCACTGGCCGAGAGCTTTAATAGTCCACTCTCCACTGGCAAGTGCTACAATGCCATTAACTATTGACAATGCTACATTGCTACTGCTAGAATGAATAATAATCCACCGAAAAAATAGACCCGAAAATAGTTTAAAACTTGAAATTAAAAATACCCTCTTCCTCCTCTTTCTCCTTAATGATCTGGGATTTGGCTTCTTCAAAGACGAGGGGTTCGTATGTGGCAATGTAATCATCAACGTCTTTGTAGCGTTGCTTCACCTTCACGAGTGTCGACACCGCAGTCCCTTTCTTCTCCTTGTTTTTCTGCTTCTGAAAGCATCAAATTTGAAAGACTTGTTATTAAATGCAAAAAACAAAGGAACCAAGAAAGGAAAAAGAGTAAGGGAAAGAAGTGAATTTGCCTTGGATTCCTTGAGGAGAGCAAAGTAGTCCCAACTAAGAATAATCTGGTAGAAGCGGCGGATTACAGATTCTTCCTGAAGCTTTTCCTTCTCCACCACCGCCATAACAACAACAACAGTAACAATCACTGAACGAGAGAAGAAAGAGAGACAGGGTTTAAGACTGAAAAAAAAACACCCTTTTAAAACAAAACTAAAGCCAATACTATTGTCAATGTAAAAGAAAGATTTTTTTTTAATCTACAGTGCGTGCAATCAACATAAACACTACGGTTCCTGAGACTTGAGAGTGTGATTACCTGCAAAAATCACAGCGCGGCGGCCTGGTGGTTGGCGCGACGACGTGCTGTGGCGTGCGCTGCTCCCTCGTGCGACGCCGGTGGGAGGACGACCAAGCTTCGACGCGGTTGGAGGTTGTGGTCGTGCAACGGCGCGGGACTTCAGTCTAGAAGTAGATTGAATATTGATGTCTTTTTATTAATTTTCACGGGAATTTTTACGTGTGAATTGATGGACTTTTATATAGTTTATTTGTTTTTAATTAATATAGAGAAATGCTATTAATATACTTATTTTGTTATTGTAATATGACTCGTAAAAAAATAAAGATAAAAGAAAAAAGAAAAAGTTTAAAAAGAATAATTATTATTTTTTTATTTTCAAAAGTAACATATTATTTATAGATATAAAAAGATAACTTGATAAGTTAAAAAAAATAAACCTAAATAAAGAAAGATCTTAAACAAATAATAATATATAGGATAAAAGATATAGACATCCATAATTAAATTATTCATAATATATTTGTTATATTTTTATTATAAATAAGTCCTTCACTTTTATATGGGAAAGGAAAAACAAAGCAACTAAAGCTTGATTTCTAGTTATTAATTTAAGTAGTGACTTAATAATAGTTTATTAAAGCTGTGAAAAAAAATTGATAAAATTGATTCTTAAAATTAATAAAATCATAAAGTGGACTTTATTGTACATTGATATTTTTTACATGTGAAAGGAGAAAAAAAAAACAAAAACAAATAAAGGCACTAAATAAAAGAGGGGTCCTTTCTAAAAAGGTCCAGAGTTCTATCCATATCAGCAAACTGAACTCCCTAATTTGGCTAGAGAATCAACCACAATATTCGCTTCCCCAGGGATACGGAGAAATGAAACCACCCCACTCCCTCAAAACCCTGGTTATAAGAGAATCTTCGGTGATAAATTTTAAATTGGTATTTTAGATTATTTTTAAAAAGATTTAGTTTTAAGATTTTAGAGAAAAAAAAAAAAGATAAGAAATTATTATCTTTTGAACATTACATATTTTAAGAATTATACTATAAAAATTCATTTTTTATATTAGAGAATTATTCCCCTTCTTTAAGAGATACAAGTGAAAACTAAATTTTAAACTCAAAATCTGCCAAATCCATTGTGCTTCGCGCCAATCAACGCCACACACCACCACAAAACCTAAACCCGAGACACCACCACAAAATCACCTATCAACGAGACTTTATTGCCAACTGACACAAATTGATAGTGATACAGTGGTAGTTTACGCGGTAGAGTGAATCGGCACAACCTAGATTTGACAGTTAGATTTTTTTTTTTCCCCTTAAATCTGGCTTTTCTTTTTTTCCTCTTCATGTTGTAATGGTTCTGAAACTTTTATTTATTTGGCTAATATTGGTTGTACAACTTCAATTTTTGTAGTAAATACAGATTTAATATTGGTTTTTATTGATCTCCTCCATTATTGGTTGATGTTGATTTGTTGTTTTGGTGAGTTGAGGGATCTTACAATGCTTTGTGTTACCCTCTATTTTTGGGTTTGGCTTTGCGTTATGTGAATCTGATCATAATGATGGAACATAAGGTAAAATCACCACACTTGGTTGGTGTGGATGCGAGGGATGATTTGTATGCGATGGATCATAAGGTATGGTTTGGGGGGGGAGATTGAGAGGGGTGGGTTTTTATGCAAGTGATCATGTTTTGGATTGTGAATGGAGAGATGCGTTGGGGAGAGTATTGGGGTGGTTATCACCTTTGGCACATAACATAACATAAGTGGCAAAGTGAGAGAAGCTTTGAGCAACACAATTTGGTGCCCAAGACCAATGCGACAGAGAAAAGAAGGCCACCGGGAATTATGGTGGTTTGCGCTACAGAGAAGAAGGAAGAAAAATTGAAGAAGGGTAAGAAGAGAGGTGGTGGTAAGGTATGAAAAGTACATCATAATATCATGAAACTAGATCAATCTAAAGGCGATTATTTTTATGCAGCATACATGAAAATTTACTTCTAACTTGTGCCCCTTTTTTATAAGGTATCAAAGTAAATTTTTTAATAAATAAAAAATTATTTTAAACCTTTAAATAATCAAAATGAATTTTTTAAAAGATAAAATAATTATTTTAAATAAAATAAATAAGATAAAAAATTAAAATGGTCATTTAACTAATAAAAAATGTATATTAGTTGTGAAGAAAAAAAAAGCCATAATTTATTATTTTGATAATTGAAGTTTTTTAGTAATTAAAATGAAAAATATTTATCTATAAGTTTGAAACAATAACAATTTTATATCAATCACTTGGCGATGAAGTTTAAAAATAATAAAATACTCTGGACCTTGGCGTAGAAGTTAAAGAATGAATAAGATTCTCTAAATTAGTTCAAACAACTTAGTTAAGGATATTTGGAAATCAACACGTACACATGATACTTAGGATTTGAATACCACTAACAAAAAGGTATGATTTAATAATAATTTCTCATTTCTCATGTCCTTTCAAAATTAAAGAGTATGTAGCATGTGTTTTTATACTATTATTTAACAACAAATCTATATGTCAATAAAATTTGTTGATATATATTAAAATAATTTAATTTCTGTATATTAATAGTATGAAAATATTTATACTTCAATCAATAAAAATTTAATTGGGATTTTTATAATAAATACTTTATAAGTGATATATATCATGATCTTGGTTAGCTTGTAGTATAATCTTTTTGCTACCAAGTGCATAAAATTTGCTTTAATTATTGGTCCTTGAAATAAATCCAAACAATTTACCCCAATCATGGTTATCAAAAAAAAAATTTACCCCAATTAAAAATACAAATAAAGTAGCATCTACCAAAAAAAAAAATAGAATCCAAACATAATAAAATAAAATAAAAAAATCCATAGCAATTAACCGACCTACTGTTTTAAACAGTATAAAAGCAACGATCTCTCGTATAGAGCAGTTCCGATTCATCATTATCGTACGTTCTATTCTCTGTTCCATAAACCATGACCACATCTCTCTCTGAACGCCAAATCAAGCCCACCCAGAACCCAATTCCGTTTTCCCAATCGGAGATCGAAGCCGCGAAGCAACTCATCCAACTCAGCAGCGGAGATTCTGAGGAAGATCACCACAGCAGCAATAACAGCTGCAGCTACAGCGTGGTGCAAGGGAAACCACCGCAACAGAGCAAGGTTGATTCCGGCGGCGATGTTTCATCCGTCGCAGATACCACTGCGGTGGAGTCCGAAGATGAAAGCTTTGCGAGAAAGAATAAGAGGTATCGTTGTATTAAAGATTTGTATAGCGTTACAACTCCTGTGGTGAAAGCGAAGAGGAAGAGGAACAAATGTGTTGGAACTAGGAAGTGATGACGTTAACATGTTGATTAGTGTTATAATAACTTACAATCTAACTGTTCAAGGTTTCAAGCAAGTTGTAAAGTTGTACGTAGTAATTTTCCACTGCTTTTAAAGACTGTTTGCATGCTTGTTAATGAGAAAGCTCCGGAATTTTCAAGAAGTAGAGGCAGAAATTTCAAATTTTTTTCTCTTTCTAAGTAATAGAATAGTGGTTTTAGTGCGCATATCATATCGATTCTTCCGCTTACACTAGTTGTGACTTGAGTTTGATGATACGCTACATGTAAATTTCACTATAAATCGTAACTGCAGTTAGTGGTCTTCCTTGACCTTACAAAGAAGTGTGTCTCAACTATAGTTGGAATCATAATTCCTCATCAAGTCATAGTATTTTATCTAATAGCTGATTTGAACATGAAAACGGGTTAGATCGCCTTAAAGAATTCAGAAAAGGATTTAGTTAAGATTAACCTTGTTTTGGGTATTGAACAAAAGTGTGTTTCTACTATCCTATAATCGGAGAGGAGGATGCAATTAAGATTACCTAAAAGAATTTACGGGTAGTGAATAATATTTGGTGTGTTTGGATACAAATTAGAAATATTTTGGATACAAAATTAAAAATATAAAAGTATTTTGGAGAGTTTTTTTATTAAAAATATAATATTTTTTCAATATCATTTATAGTTTTGTATCCAAACAAGTTCATTGTGTGTTTGTGTTTTTATTATTATTGCATATCTTTTGGAAATTTCGTTTTCAGAAATCAGAATAAAAAGTATAAAACGTTCTATGTAGTGTAATTGGGGATCGAAACCCCCAATTTTGAGTTATGAACAGTTCAAGAGGGCGATTAGGACAGTGACCAATTGTGTTCGAAAGCTTGCTTATTAAAAATTTGCTAGAATAGATTTTGTTGGTCGATATGCTAGTTACGATCGTTGTCGTACAAGTGATAATTAAAAGACTACGGATTTCACACGTTAAACGCCACCGTTTACCAGCTTAATAATGTTGGGTGACAATTGACATTTACCAAATCTCAATGTTATCGGTTCTGTACGAGAACGACATTGCTGTTAGTCATTTAATACAAGAAAGTAGAGTGTTACCTTTCCTTTTTTATGGTAATGGCAATGGGATCGACTTTGAGCACTGAAATTGCACTATTTGTTGTTCCATATTCTTATGCTAATGGAATCATAATAGATCACATTTAAATGATAATAAGTGTAAATCATTGATATCATCACCTACAGTACACCTTACAAAAAGACTCGTACTAACTTGTCAGAGAGAGGACACACTAATGATAAAATCTTTTAACACATTTATATAAAGAGACTTAAAATCCTCTTCAGAAGCACTTTATGATATGCAAGATTAACAATGATTTGTCAATACCCAAGAGAAAGGCTTCAATTCAAGTAATTAATTGTTCGACAATTACTTAATTACAACGAAATGAGGCGTAAATTAATACATGTCACGTAGCGGGTATTAAGTATTAACATATATGTATATGTGTTTAAGCTAGCACCCGCGAATAACAGAGTTTCGGCTTTTCGGTTATCTTAATACCTAGGCAAAGGCAAATTAATAACATTCCATGTGATATATGATGAACGATGTGATGGAAGATATAAATATAAAAAGGTATATTATAAATATAAATTATATAATTTTCTTATACAAGTATGATATATTTTTTCTACAATCTATTTCTTAACAAAGTTCTTTCATGAAGACGTATTCTATTAGACAGTGGCGGATTTAGGACCCGGAGTTATTGGGGACAATTTATTTAAAAAAAATAAAATATTGATAAGTATCATTATCATATGAGATTGTTGAGTTCAAACACGAAGATAAAAGGTGTAAAATATAAAATTTTAAAGATAATTATGTGTATTTTATTAAAATAAGAGAGTACATTTACTTACTCTCATATGTGAACTGATAAGAAAATTTAAATACATAAAATTTACGGAATGCAAAATATAATATTTTTAAACAAATATTAATGATTTTATTGAAATGAAGAGGTGCATTTATCCACCCTCATTTCAACCTGACTCCTCCGGTCCTATCAGAAACTGGAATCTAGTTTCTTCACTAATCATTTGAGAGTCAAGGTCCTATTTTTACAAAAATTAAAGTCTCGAGCCTTAAGAAAGACTTAGAATATATTCAAACGCCTTCTATTTGAAATACACAAATTCAACAATAAGTCATATTAGAAAAAAAAAAAATAAGACATTTTTTACCTACGGTGAAAAAGACAAAAAGAAAATGCATTACAACAACAATTTTGATGTGGTTGCACAATGCACATTACAATAAGATTTTATTCCCAATTAATCATGATCAATATAATAACCAAGAGATTTTCATACAAAATTAATTGTGATATATATGCTACCAATAATATTTATTTAAAAACATAAGAAAGTGTTCACGCAAAAATATTGACGAGACACTAAGTGTGCGAACATAAATAAATTTTTCTAGGTTCGTCACTGCTCATATTTATGGTTAGACATTGTTGTAGGAAGAGCATAGAGCTTCTCTGTCTAAGGAGTTCTTCATGTGCTTCGTTGTTGTTTTCTAATGTGACTAGAAAGTGATAAATCTATTTATAAAAATCAAACTTATTCAAATGATATCAACATGTTTGGCTCTAAGTTATATTTGGTTTATGAACATCAAATTTATTGGATTTTAATATATATTTTGTGATATTTATTTGACATTTTAGTTAACTTTAGGTCTTTTTTTAAAATAAATTAGTCTTAAATTCAGTTTTTACTTTGTCTGAGGTAGAGTTTTATGTTTTAATTATTTTTAATGAATTTTTGATGGTTTTTTTAGCAAAAAATAGGTCATTATGGCTAGAATTCCAGAGGTCCAAAATCAGCAGAAAGTTCTGGAGGGAGAAATTGTGAAAATTGAAAATAAAAGTTAGAAAAATCAAGAGCAAGATATTTTTCAATGATAAATCAACTGAAAAAGAAGACAATTATTTGAATTAATTAGAGATATTATTTGTTTGTAATTTCTTGTTATTATCTCCTTGATTAAATCCAGTTACAATTCTATAAATAAGATGTTAGACATTCATTATAACAATGTAGAAGTTCTGAGTAATTCTTAGAATTATATATTAGCCTTCTATCTACTAGATGTCTCTAATATTTCATTAGATTCTCTAGATTTCATTGTATTATTTTTATTAGTACAATTCCTTCCACCTAGGAGATGAAATGATGAACCGTGTTTTGTTTTAATTCTATCAATTCAATATTTCATCTTGAATTCTTTATTTATTTATGTACTTAATGTTTTTATTTGATTGGTCATCTTATATATGAATTCATGAATTAACTTGCCCTTTGACGAACCTTGTTGAAATCTTAACATGAATCAAGCACTTAATTGAGATTATATCTAAAGATAGAATAATATTGGTTAAACCTTGCTAATTCTTGATTATTAATGTTGATTGTTTGTGTCAATATGTCAAAAGGATTGTGTATCGGGCAAGTAGTTTAGAATCTGCCATCATGCAAGAACTGGAGTAGAATACATCAACGAATTGTGAATGAGCAAGAGAGATGAGTAGAGAATTGTAAAGTTATAGTGGATCCAACGAATTTCAAATCCAAACCTAAATATTCATTTATCAAAAATTGATTTCATCGTCCAAATCTAGTATTTCTATTTTTACTTAATTATTTTATTATCATCATCCAAATTTATGTTATTTATTTTGTGACAATCACAAAACAAAAATACAAAAAATTAGCTCTTAATTAAATAATTACACTTAATTTATAAGTTAAATCTATGGTGAAATAAAACCTTATCGGTGGAAGTGCAACAGAATTGTGTTCCAGGATGAGAAGTGGACGACCCAGGAGGTTATTGATAAAGTTTGTCATCTAGCTCGCTCATTTAATGCTAGTATAATTGTTCATAAACTTCTTGTTAACTCGAATCAGGTAAAGGCCAGTATCATATGGGAATTATCAATAGAAGGGAAAGTTGCTCTGAATTGCAATGGATCTGTTCGAGAAGGGTGATTGCAGTATGGTTGTGAAGGTGTGTTGGCTCCTTTATTTGTGGATTTGGTGCTAATCTAGGTGGTTGTTTAGTCCTTGTTGGGGAGTTGAAGGTAATTTGGTATGGTCTTGCTCTGCCTGGTCTAGGGGATTTCAGAAGATTCATGTGGACTCTGATTCACAATTGGCTGTTAAGCTTTTTGTCCAAAAGGTGTTGTATGTTGCATCAATGCCATGCACTCATCAGATAAATTCACTCAGTTCTTAGCAATGGAGGAGATATCACTTGGAACCATATTTTTCAAGAAGCCAACCAAGTAGCGGATGGTGTGACAAAACACGCTATGTATGTTGCATCCATACCATGCACTCATCAGATAGATTCACTCAGTTCATAGCAATGGAGGAGACATCTCTTGGAACCATATTTTTTGAGAAGCCAACCAAGTAGCAAATGATACGACAAAACACGCTATGGAGGAAGATTTTAATTTCCATGACTTTGATTTCATCCCTAACTTTGTTCTTGAGAATGGAAGTGATTTCGTCTCTAACTTTGTTCTTGAGAAATGAGAATAGAAAAGCTTATATAACTCAAATTAATTTTCCTAGACACTTTTAGTTCCTCTTCTTAGTGCAATAAAAAATTAAAATAATGTTTGGCTCTAAATGTGAGTTCCTTGAAAAAAAGATAGGATTTGAATATATTATGCCGTTTGGGAAATGTACAAGATACTAGAAATTTTAATTCACAAATGTTAAAATGAATATATACGAGAAATATTACCATTGAATTACAACATGAAAAAACCATTAAAAAATGCCATGAATGGCTCAGAGATGGAGAAAAATAACCTAACAACAGGGGAAGAAATATGAAGTGTTATAAACTAAAACTCTAAAAGTAGTTGCACACCGACCATTAAATAGTGTGAGGGTTTGTTGGTCTGTACTAAGCCTTTAGGGTTGCAATGTTTGCACGTAATTAAACTTACACATGAAAAATCAATTAGGCTTACTTCCACCGTCCAATGCCTAATTAATTGTTTTTCTACAGAATTATTGCTTTAGTATATAAGAAAAAAATTGTGGATAAACTTATACAATATAATACTCGTAACAAACAACGAATAAAGTTACTTATTTTTGCTAAATGAATAAAGTTACTTTATATTGTATTTACTTTAACTTATTATGTCTATTACAACATGTCAAACAGGTTCTGCATATATACATGAATAACTTGAACTGTAAGGGATAATATATTCAAAGAGAGATTGAAGTTGAAAAAACAAAGAAATGTTTTTTTTCTTTAGCAAAATGAAATTATAAAGTTAACTTGATGATTGAGAATGAAAGTTTAAGAGTGAAAAAGAGAAGTGGAAAAACATTACAAGTTTTAATCTTCTCAATAATATTCAAACTAACTAATCACTAACATTTATAGATAATTTCTTCTTCTTTCTAAATTGAGTTGTAGTAGGATTTATTTCAAAGAAAAAATAAATAATCTTGATGACTAATTTAATCAAACATTTATTTAATAAATTTTTATTAAATAGGATTGTTTTTAAAATAAATTAAAAATAAATTTGGAGCTTATAAAAATAAACCTTAAAGAACTTATAAAAAGATTATAAATAATTTCTATAAAATTAAGAAAATGTTTAGATGAAATTTTAGAGAACTTATTTGAATACATGAAAACAATATATATTTTCTTTATATTTTTTATTTTAATTCATTTGAATAAATTACTAGTTAGTGCTAAAGCTTATTAGTAATTTGTTTAAACAAGTTCAATGATTAGATTTGTCATTTGTGATATAATAAATATTCCATTAATTTATTTGAAACTTTTGATTGGTCCACTCCAATATGGAACAGAACGCCTAGCATCTCTTCGGTTTGGTCACACGTACTACCTCGTATTAGTAAAAACTGAAAACTTCAAACACAATCGTTACCTAGGAAAACCAGAGAAGCTCTAATAATCGGTGACAGTATCTCCGTTTTGTTAATGGCAACTCTGTACGGAAGACTAAGTAGGAGAAACATATTCCACCAACTACCTCGTATCCGCTATTGTCATGCGTCAGCTTCTCCAACCCATAACTACAATAACTCCTCACCGTTAAACCGATCCAACAGAAAAATATCGAATCTGATTCGAAGTGGCAGACTAAGCGAAGCGAGAGCATTATTTGATTCCATGAAGCACCGAGACACCGTTACTTGGAATTCCATGATTAGTGGGTACGTGCATCGGAGAGAGATCGCCAGGGCGCGCCAACTGTTCGACGAAATGCCCCGAAGGGATGTTGTGTCTTGGAACCTCATTGTTTCAGGTTACTTTTCGTGTTTCGGAGGCAGGTTTGTCGAGGAAGGAAGAAGGCTGTTTGAGCTGATGCCCCGGAGAGATTGTGTCTCTTGGAACACGGTCATCAGTGGGTATGCGAAGAATGGAAGGATGGACCAGGCTTTGAAGCTCTTTAATGCCATGCCAGAGCGTAATGCTGTGTCCTCCAACGCTGTGATCACTGGGTTCTTGCTGAATGGTGATGTGGATTCGGCTGTTGGTTTTTTCAGGACGATGCCTGAGCGTTATTCAACCTCACTCAGTGCTCTTATATCAGGGCTTGTTAGGAATGGTGAATTGGATATGGCTGCTGGGATTCTGTGTGAATGTGGGAATGGGGATGATGATTTGGTGCATGCTTATAACACCCTGATTGCGGGTTATGGCCAAAGAGGGCATGTGGAAGAGGCTCGGCGCCTTTTTGATGGGATTCCAGATTATCACGTTGATGGTGATGGAGGTCAAAGGAGATTCAGGCGAAATGTGGTCTCTTGGAATTCAATGATGATGTGCTATGTGAAAGCGGGAGATATAGTTTCAGCCAGGGAACTCTTTGATAGGATGGTGGAGCGGGATACGTGTTCTTGGAACACTATGATCAGTGGCTATGTTCAAATCTCCAACATGGAAGAGGCTTCAAAGCTTTTCAGGGAAATGCCAAGTCCTGATGTACTTTCATGGAATTTGATAGTATCTGGGTTTGCACAGAAGGGTGACTTGAATCTTGCAAAAGATTTCTTTGAGAGGATGCCACTCAAAAACCTGATCTCATGGAACTCGATAATAGCTGGCTACGAGAAAAATGAAGACTATAAGGGCGCTATTCAGCTATTTACTCGCATGCAATTTGAGGGAGAGAGGCCAGATAGACACACATTATCTTCAGTTATCAGCGTGTGTACTGGGTTGGTGAATCTTTACCTTGGTAAGCAGATACATCAGCTTGTCACAAAGATTGTGATTCCAGATTCACCAATAAATAATTCCCTTATTACCATGTACTCGAGATGTGGGGCAATAGTTGATGCATGCACTGTATTTAATGAGATAAAGCTTTATAAAGATGTGATCACTTGGAATGCAATGATTGGAGGCTATGCATTTCATGGCTTAGCTGCAGAGGCCCTAGAGCTTTTCAAACTGATGAAAAGGCTTAAAATTCACCCTACCTATATAACCTTTATTTCGGTTTTGAATGCATGCGCCCACGCAGGATTAGTTGAAGAAGGAAGGAAGCAATTCGAATCCATGATTAATGACTATGGTATTGAGCCACAGGTTGAGCACTTTGCCTCCCTTGTGGACATCTTGGGACGGCAAGGGCAGCTTCAGGAAGCTATGGATTTGATAAATATCATGCCATTTAAACCAGATAAGGCTGTGTGGGGTGCACTACTAGGTGCTTGTAGAGTGCATAATAATGTAGAATTGGCCCTAGTAGCAGCTGATGCTTTGATCCGACTTGAACCAGAAAGTTCAGCACCATATGTGTTGTTATATAATATGTATGCTAATTTAGGACAATGGGATGATGCCGAGAGTGTGAGAGTGTTGATGGAAGAAAAGAATGTCAAGAAGCAAGCTGGGTATAGTTGGGTAGACTGATTGCCAATGAGAACTTTGCTGTTTTTGAAGGACTTCAGTCAGTAATAGATGTCAGATCATGCCATTGTTAGAGATGCTTGCATTCAACTTAACCATGTTAATACCGTCATATAGGAAAAATGATCTTGACTGGTTAAGTAGATATTGATGTAAAATTGTAACTGTTGGTTTGACAATTGACATGGAAGAAATTGTGTCTTCTGGCAAACATTCAGAGGTAAGAAAGTAGTAGTTGTTTGTTATTCTTGGATGGGTGTATAACTTTGTGAATTTGTACCTTACAAACAACTGTCATAAATCTCATACTCGTTTCATGTTGCTTTTGCTAGATCAATTCGCCGGTGTCAACAATACGTGATTTCAACCTTGGATGGCTGGAAGATTGGTAGGTTATAATTTTTCAGTTGCTCCTCAAATGTTTTTTTTTTCTTTTTAAGTATGTGACTGTGTGCGTCTGCATGTGCATATTTGTTGTTTTTTCATGTCAGTGGACGGATTACTGATATGGTGCCAATTATTAGAACTATTTTTCACTCAATTTTTGCTTCTTGAAGGAGATCAAACTTCAAATCCCAACCCATGCATCAATTTAGAGATGCAGAATGTCATGGCATTGGACCAAGAATGGAGTGCCCCGGGTTATCACTGGACACTGGAGAATGGAGATAGCTGAAGTTGCCGTGGAGCATGGTACAAGGTCACAGTGACAGGATCTACAATCTAGATTTGCCAGCGTATAAAATGGTAGAATGTTATATGGAGGGCAATGAACAATTTTCTTCAACTAGGTTCATTCTTTTGGTAGAGAAAAAGTTGCAAGATCATACTCTGTCCTCGATGTTATATGTCTGGGAAAGTGTCCCGACCAAATACTACTTTTCCCCTATCAATGAAGTATGATGAGACTGAATAGATATGCTTTTGAAATTAACAGGAATTCCCTGGTATTTTTTTTTAATATATAGGGGGTGGGAATAAGCATCACTCTTCTCAGGCAAACACTCTTCTCGTTTTCAAATATTTATGCAAGAAATGATAAAAATATTTAAACTAAAAACGCCCTAAGCTTGTGCGCAGCTCGTAACAAATAGTAAATTCTTGGATGGAAAATAAGCATCACACTCTTCTCAGGCAAATTGACGGTTGACCTTCGCAAACGAAAATACTTTCATAATTTCATCTGTCATTGTCTATTTTGGTATATGTTGGAGTGGCTTGATTTGAGAAAATGTTTATTGTTTTCATTTTCTGAAAATAGTTTTTATTTTTAGTTTTTGCATGATTTAAAATAGTTTCAATTGGACACTTGATTACCTCTTTTTATAGCAAAAGGATCCAACCAGAAGAGTAATAGATGAAAGAAAGTAAGACGAAAGAGAATACTGTTAAAGAATCCCACACCTAAGCGTGGCCTTATTTTTGGGGTCAAACATGAAACATTCGTTAATTTGAAAACCTAACTCAAAATCCTAGTTGTCTGGGACCAAATCCCAGGTTGAGCTATCTCCATCCTTTAATCAATCAGATGGCCATACAAAACCAAACCCTGTCCCTATCATTTAAAGTGCAATGCAACAACCACTGAACCACCATAACTTTTAAAACATGCAATTAAAATTACGCATTCCATTGCTCAAATGCTCCTAACTATGCCAGGGTAAAGAAAAGAAATATTGTATCTAACTTTAACCTTTTATATGTATAAAGACTGTTTCCGAATTCGAACCCATGACCAACAAATCACTAAGACATAATTTTCCCGCTTTGTCAGGACTCACCCTCCGTGGCAGAGTTTTAAAACATGCAATTGTCCTTTTTTTTTTTAATATCAAAAAAATGCACATATATTTCAATTCAAACAATCAGAGGGAAAAAAAACTTCCCAATTAGGAATCCTCCACGTCAGAATTTGGTGTGTTATGAATGAAATAAAGATGGATGCCGAAGCTTTTCACGTTAATTACAAATTTATATTTGCATTTTCCTCGTTTTCATTTTCAAATTACAAATACAACGTTGAAAACAAACATTTTCAAAATTGGACTTCCCTTAGAGTATCTTTAATGATATATTCCAAATTGGATTCTTAGACCACTTTTTGATGAACCCTAAAGTGCTACGTAGGATTGAAGATCTCTCCCATTTTTTGTAGTGGTAGATCTCATTTTAAGATATTAGGTGGAGAGAGAGAGAGGAAAAAAATATTCTTTTTTGAACAATGTAGATATCTTAGAGATCTTCTATAAGAACTCATTCTCCATATTGTAGATCTATTTACCTCCTTTATTGGGAGATATAGGGAAGACCAGATCTTGAGCTCAAGATCCTTGCTCAACATCTAACACTAAAGAAAAAATGTTTTAACAGAAAAGGATTTCTTAAAATTTAAACAAACAAATCAGACAGTTCTTTTTTTCTTTTGGGGTGAGAGGAAGTTCTGATTTAACTATTATGCATTCAATACATACAAAACAAGACCTTTACACAAGTCATTTTCAAGACAAAACTCGAGAAATAATCAAATCGAACCACTGGTCCTTGTGGAATCATAGTATCTTATGCTTGCTGTGACTAAAAGCTAGTCACCTGTTTAAGATGATAACACGTTGATGCCACAACTGGTAACACACAAGATAGCAGAACAATATGCTATTGAGATTTATTGAGTTAGACTTCATGTTCAGGTTGAAAAAGATAAGATAGAAAAAGATAAAAAAGCCATCAGCCTGATAAATAATCTTTGTGATCAGAGTTGAATGGACATTAATGATTTAGGCAAAACTCACTAATCTGTCAAATAGATCAATCTATAAACCAGAGTACCAGACACTTTAAGAATGGTAGGAAGAGCAGCAAAACATCTCCAATTACAGACTAATTTTAATTAATACAAAATGATTTTCAATAACCAAAACATCTCACTTACAGAATGAAAATAAAGAATAAATGGCAAATCATGCTTTTCAGAATACTTTTCACTACAATTGAAGATAAAGCATAGACCACTGTGCTACCGGAAACTACCAAGAAGGAACCCCCTAACTTTATAATCAAGAAGGCAGTGTAACGTTTATATTCCTTCATTGTTTTTTTCTAGACGATGAACATCAAAAACAGATTTGACTTTGCCTGTGTTACCTCAATGTCAGAGAGATTTCCTTTGCACACTAAAGAATAATTTGGCAAACTGAAATGTGAATTACATTCACCTATGAACTACTGAGCTGGGGTAGAACTAGAATCAACATTACCCAAACCCATCTTCTGCCCCAACAATGTTAGCTGCTCTACAAAGTCAACTCCAGTCAGCATTTCTGTTGTTCCATATATAATATGTTTGGCAGGTTGCTGATGTTGTGCAAGCTCTTGCAGACTGCAATATTCAACGTAATTACCACCACCAATCATGAACACAATTGCTTCCTTAAATGGCCCTTTCAAATGGCTGCTACTTGCTCCCGAACCAGACTTCGGAGCACGGGGATCAAACGAAAGGTACACATCTGTTTCAGGATTTGGCCTCCCTTCAATCAAGGCCTCAACTGTCCTCGCCAGCGCTAGCTGCCTGTCGTTAGATAAAAGATTTTTAACACCAGCGGTCACTGCGCTAATTGACTGCCCATAGAGCTTTTCAGCCCAATCAACAATATTACTTCTGCTGGCAGAATTCGCCGATGCCAACGACACATTCAACGACTTGATCTTCTTCACATACTGAAAAGCAGCAGTATCAACTGCAGACTCTCTCAGTGCCGCTTCCACAGCTTCCACTTCCGACGGATTAATGGTTTCCGACGAAATGAGATATATGATGGCAAACCTAAGCTTATCCATCTTCGTTCCCTTCCCTCTGAGTACACCAAGCAGGTCACCCCGTTCAATGCCCCCTCTAACCATCATGTCATTCTCCTTCTTAGCATAAGAATCAAGAGACCTCTCCTTGATCTCGCCCAACAACACAGTCGCAATGTTGGTATGCTTATCAATCACCTGTTTCCTCTCAGTCAACTCAGGGAGAGAATTCACAGCATTCATCAAATGCTTCGTGTTCCCAATCAAATCCGTCCCATCAAACTCCGCGCCATGAGTCCCACCAGTCCTCTTGTTCACCTCATCCACATCCTTCTTATACTTATTCAACTGTGTCTCAATCTCCACCGCAACCTCCGGGAACTCCAACGACCCATTCGCAACCCAAAACGAATCAGCACTGTCCAACTCATAAGACCTCATCCCACCCTTCTCCCCCTGCACACTCAGCCTATTCAGCTTCAACCCAAGCAAATCATGAACAAGTGGCCGGTAGCGAAAATCATGCTGAATCGCCACCGGCAACTCGAAATTCCGGTCAAAAATACACAACACAGGACGCTGAAACGAGCTCACAAAGTTCCCACCCTCAGTAAACAAGTTATTCTTGGACAACAAATGATCCCTAATCCGCTGATCCAATGCAGAAGCCACCATCTCCGCAGGACCGCCACGCGGGCACCGAATCACCGGCACAACCGCAAGAGTGGCCAACACACAAAACAACCCACCAACGATCTTCTCAACAAGCTCCTCAATTTCCTTGTCCCCAGCGGATGGATCGTTGAGTTGAACATAACAAGGCTTGTGAGCCAGCGAAAAAAGGTTATCCTCTAGGGTTACAAATTCCAGATATTGATCGTGAACCTTCGAGACTCGCTGAATCGAATCCGAATTTAGGGTTCCGGCGGCGAGGTCTTCGAGGAGGGGGCGCGGGATGGAGGTGGAGAAGTTGAGGTGGAGACTCTGGTAGAGCGATTTAGACGCGTCCGAAACGATGCGTTGCACGTTGGAAACGTTGGGTTGGACGAAATAAACCGCGGGAACGTCGTGAACAGGTTTTCGATCCTTGTCGATGAGGAAGTAGAGGGTGACGCCGTGCTTGCGGAGGTCCTTGACGTGGATCAATGGGGAAAGGATGTTCTGGCAGAACTTGTCGTAGATGAGGATCTTGTAGACATCTTCGTTCGCGGTTCCGGCGGCGTTTAAGGGCTGGTTCAGGTTCAGCATGCGCGTGATGCATTCTGGAAACGACGGCAATGGAAGGAAGGAAGGGGATGGTTAGTTAGTGTGAATATGGAAAACGACGGTGCGTTTTGGGAAATGCAGAGAGAGAGAGAGGGATTAGTGATTATTTACCTGTTTGCTTCTGACGGAGATTCAGAGACATGGCGGTGTTGTTGGAGGAGCGATGGGGAATTGGGATTGTGGTGACGGTGGTGTGTGAATCAGTTCAGATATATGCATCGGGTCTTTGTCTTCTTAACATCTAATCTATATGTATGTAGTCTCTTTTTTTTTTTTTTTTTTTAATTTTACTCAATGAAACTCCTAAATTCTAATACAGTTGCTTCAAAAAAAAAAATCCTAATACAGTAGTAACACCCAATTATTTGGAAATTTCATTTCTTTCTTCTAAAATATTGTTAAGGATTAAGACTTTTTTTTCCAGAAAATTTTGATACTTTGTATAAGTATATTTTTACTTAAATTTATATAGAAATTTCATTTATTTTCACTTAATTAGTTTTAAATATTGTCATTAGAGTTTTCAAGTCTTTGATGAAAATGTCAAATCGCAAGATAATCTTACATGTTTCAATAGTTTAAATCGGTTGAAGAAATTATTTTTAATTTGAGATTTAGTCAAATTTAAAATTTTTCATTTCTCTTTAATAATGTATTCTCAAAAAATTAAGTTTAAGTTCTCCTCACAAGCTCAATGTGATAATTAGTTTTTAAGGTGCTGTTATTATTGGATTAAAATTTATAAACTTAAATTTGGAATAAAATTCCTTTAAAAAAAGTTTGGAATAAATTCTTTTTACAAATTGAGTTTGTAAAAACATTTCTCTCTTTACATCCATTTCAAACCAAGTTTCAAAATAAAGTTGTAACAAAATTTAGTTCAAAATCAGGTTCAACTAAAAGTCAAACAAGATACTTTTGAACATACTTTGGGCCGTCAAATTAAAAATCACAAAATGGACAAGACAGTTTTTTTGTTTGAATGTGACTCATTTAACATTTTTTTTTGTTAAATGTATAAGAGGGACTAAGAACATCCGAATCAAGTCTCCTTTTGAAGCTTAAATGAATCTCTCATTTGTACATATTTCTCATTTTCACATTTTTCTATTTAAGTACATTATTATAAGTATTCAATTTCTCCAACCCATCATTTTTTATATACTTTTTACACATATTAAATGAGTCTCATCACTGCGAATTACACATTATATGAATATAATTTATTATTGGAAATTATACTTTATGTAAAAAAAAAAAAAGAGTTAAGAACCTGTGCTTTGAAGTTCTTAAATAAGAATTGCTGCAACGGGAATATTTTTATTTGAAAATTATATTATATATTATTTTAATTTCATAATAATAAAAAATACAGTAAAATTTAATATGTGAATACAATTAAACATTTGGTGAAATTTGATCATTTTACCACATCTAATTCATTAATATGAGGTGTATATTATGAGGGACCCACATACTACTCAATCATAATTTACTGACAACCGTTTATAATAAACGTTACTTAACGGTTATCAACTGAGTAACTTTTGTCTTTTGTTATTATAAACAAGACATTGTTAGAAGAGAAAGGTAAGTACTATTCAATAAATCAAATACTCATTTAAACACCTATTGACTTATGCATCATAGTCCCTTGCAGGTGTCTCACACATCGCTCACAGCAAGAGATTGGAACAGAGAGTGCACGTCGGACCAATCATCGGAGGTCAGTATCTTGGAGATCGAACAAGCAGGTAGAACTCGGTAAGAAGAAAGTAAAAGTAGGTGAATTCCAAATAAGTGTATGTAAAAATGTTTTACACTTAACAATACATAAAATATAATCTTGAATTATAAACACTAGTCATTTAACTTTACATTGACTCCTCGTTGAATATACTTCAAGTTGAGGGCATGTCCAAGTCATTCAGCGAGGAGTCCAAGTTGAGAGCATAAGAATCAAAGTCAGCAATGCCTTAGCCTGACCCAAAATAAAGAAAGAAAAGAATACCTCAGCTATTCATTGGGTTGTTTTATACACATCATCATAGTTTTCCTCAGTTTTCGGTCTTCCTTCCAAGTAGTGAAGTAACAAAATTCTTCGACAACTACTGCTGAACATCTTCATTTGATACCCCTTTTGAAATCTTCCTCCTTACCTTTCCAGTTAATCAATTTTTGTGTAAATTCCTTAAGTTACTATTCAAACTCACCTTAATCCTCCCCCTCTCCCATCCAATCTTTGAATTTCTTCTTTGGCATTCAAATATCTTCCTCAAGTTAATTACTAGAAGAAATGAGAGTCAAATGAGAAATTGAGTGAAAAATAAGCAAAGTTACTAATGTTGTCAAGTCTTAGTGGATGAGATGACTTCCCCTCATTAAACATTAATTCAATCCCTCTCGAATCCACACTGCTTGTAAGTTAGAGATTGCTTTCTTGGACTTATCACTATTACACAATTTACTGAGACCTGTAAAATTGAGTTTCATTATCATTGATCTAATGCCGAAACAGATAGATGAATGAGAAAAAAATTGTTACTGTGAAGAACACAGCAACTTCCAGCAATTAAGTTAGCACCGAAACCACAGCTAAGTCGTCTTACCAGAAAAACTTAGAACACTAAAAAGAAACAATATTTGAATTAACCCTCTTTATTGAATTATTTTTTCTTTTAAAAAAACACGTAAGTATTTGAAAGTTACAATTAAAGATTTAACCGTATGAAGTTGAACTTAAAATAACCAAACTAAAAATGGAACAGTGGTCAAACTGCTACATTAAAAAAAATGTCAAAATGTCACGGACTTCATAAAATTTGCCAAAATGCCATGTCACCTAATTTGTTGGCCACGTAAGCGAAGTTCATAGACTAACGTGGTGTTTAGTTATTGGAAGACGTATTTCGCTACACAGAGTAGCGAATTACGTATGACACGTGGCAAAAAATCAAAATTTCGTAAAAACTTTGAACGACCATAACTTTTGACTGGAACGTCCGATTGAGGCGAAATCGGTGGCCAGACGCTCGAAATTGAGAGGAGAATCCCTAGGAAAATGCCCAAAGGGGATTTGGTCAAATATTTTTTTTCTCCAAAAAACGCCTCTAAGTGCTTCGAGCGTCTAACCACCGATTTCGCCTCAATCGGACGTTTCGGTCAAAAGTTATGGTCGTCGAAGTTTTTACGCAATTTTGATTTTTTGCCACGTGTCATACATAATTCGCTATTCTGTTTAGCGAAATACGTCTTTCAATAACTGAACACCACCTCAGCCTATGACTTCGCTTACGTGGCTAGCAAATTAGGTGACGTGGTATTTTGACAAATTTTATGGAGCCCGTGACATTCTGACATTTTTTTTTAATGTGACAGTTTAGTCACTGTTCCACTAAAAACTCAAATTTGGGTAAATAAAAATAAAAAATCTAATGCAAAGAAGTGAGGCTATTAGAAATTTGGAATATTTCACCACGGTATATTGTAGACCAAATGCATAAAGGAGCGTGAAAAGAAAGCATTGGATAAAAATCTAGAATTTGATTCTGAAACTTACTATCTTATGATTAAAGTGAAGAACAAAAAAGATGTAATTAAGTAGTGCTATCTGACATGCAGTTTTGATTATAAAAAAAAAAAAAACGCAATTGTTATAAATTTAAATTACAGAAAGTACAACTTGAAGTTAAAGTTTACTTATTATGTGTATACCCAATACGAGTGAGGAAAAAATTTAAAATGAAAAGGTAAAAATTTGTGTATAGCCCGGTGCACCACATGAATCAATTCTGATTCCATTCACAAAAGAGAACCAGAAACCCAAAGATAGGAAGCAGAAGTAAATTAAAACCCAAAAGGAACCGAGCCAAAAACATAAAGTGGAAAGGAAAGGGACACGACCGATTTAAGGATCTATGAAAGAATATGTGGACGTGTACATGACTGATCAGGGTGATGCAGCAGAAACTAGGTTTTTTTCTTAAAGGAAGAAAATGTGCATCCAATACAATGAGAAAAGAAACGTGAAGCTTATGTTATGAAATGGGTGGAAGAAGTTAATCATCACAAATAATATACTAAAAGCTACTTTAGTTTAAATTCGAATAAAATTAAAATTAAATTTGCTCGAGGTTGCTAAAATCTATCAGCGCACGAGGCTAGAACAAGAGAGTAAGACTTGATATATTAGTTTGGAAAAGTATTTTAATTTAAATTGGATTAAAATTTGTTTAAATATGTAATTATATTAAATATTTAATTAGAGTAATTAGAGGGAGAAGAACTTTGTTGTTTATATAATATGAATATGTTTAGATATAAGAATAAAAGTCTATTTCTCTTTTGATTTTTTTTTTTATATTTTTAATAGAATTTTTTTCAAAAATACTTATATTTTATATCTAAACATATCTTATGTAATCTCATTTGGCTTAATAGGATTTACTCCGGTGGAGGAGTATATCTGTGGTACGGTCAAGAAAAATAAATGGATTGAAAATTTACCTGAAGTGGAGGAGATGGTAGGTTGAGGAGGCGAATCTTGGTGGCGACATGCGCCAACACCCTCAGCTCGACCCTGTCATTGAGCAACGCGTCTCTGGCGAAGTCAGCACCATCGGCGTTGGACAAGTTAACGTCATCCACTCCCATGGTGGCCACCACCTCCTTCACGGTGTGAGCGCGCTGGCAGAACGCGGGCAGGGAGGTCCTGCCCAAGGGTGTGCCCCGGTACACGAGCGTGACTCTGGACTCGCCGCACCTGATCCCCACCCCGTTCGGATTCACCACCGCCAGCACCAACCGGATCACGAGGTAGAGCTTCACGGTCGACGGGCCTGGGCCTGGGCGGGTTGGGTCGGGGGCGACGGCCATGTACTGGAGGCCCACTTGGTGGAGGTCCAGGTGCGGCCTTTTGGGCTTGATGGCGAGCACGATTACGAGAAGAGCAGCGAGAACTAAGAGAGCGAGAAAGGAGAAGAGGAGGAAGAGGCAGCAGCAGCAGCCTTTGCAGCATGAAGAATGAGACGACGTCGTTGGGGAGCTCGCGTGGTAGAGGTGTTGTTGTCGTGTTGATGGCTGTGGCTGGGATTGTGAGTTAGCTGCAGCTCTTGTGTTCATACTTTTCTTATATCACTCGCGCGCTTCGCTTTCTTCTTTCTTCTGCTCTTTGCTCTAACTCAGGTTTTGGTTTCGAGGGACTAAACTCTAAACAATGAACTAAACTAACCACAAAGGTTCTGATACCTTACTATAAAGAGTGAAGATATATATTTTTAAGAAAATGAAAAGTATAAAACAAAAGTAACATTAAACATATATTATAAAATAAAATATGGGTATAATATGTTTTTAGTACTTCAATTATTTAAGATTTTTCTTTTAAGTTCCTCAATGAAAATGTAAACTAGTATGTTTTGGTCCTCATATTATTTTTTAATTTGTTTTGAATCCATGTCACTAATTTTTTTCGTTAAACGATGAGGCAGTGGATTTTTTGATATTTTTTTTGACGATTTTTAATGGTTATAATTATTTTGTAAAAATATTTTAAATGTGTCCAATCATTTTCTAACAATTGAAAATGTTGATTGCTCTTATTTTTAAAGGTTGAAAAACTCATTATCAACAATTTCTGACAATTTAAAATGGTTTAACACATTTAAAATGTTACCACGAAGTAATTTTGACCGTTAAAAATTATCATAAATCTACTAATACCTCAACATTTAATGAAAAAACTTGATAATATAGACTAAAAATTAAACAAAAAAGTTGGAAAACCAAAATCAATCAACATTTAATTGAAAGATTAAAATCAATAATCTTTAATAGTTTTTATTAGAAAATAATCTTGAATAGTCGAGGGAGTAAAACATATTTTATCTCTAAAATGTTCAATAAAATAAACCAAAGTTAAAAAGGGCAAAACAAAAGGGGAAAAAAAAAAAACTGCACTCAAGAGCTGTATGACATCTAGATAGATAGTGAGGAGAGAGATATAAATATGGCAAAAAAAGAAGATACATAGACACCTCTATTAAACACGTAATAAAAAAAGAAACCTAAGCATTATATGATTTATGATGTGATAAAAAAAACAAAAAATATTAATACTATCTGATATATAAAAATGTCTAAATATTATTGTCAATAAAAAAGGGTCAAGTCTAATAATGATATTTAAATAATTTGCACGAAAATTTAGATACTAATTTTAGTGTCATCGTAATGCGCTTGACTAGCTGAAGCTACGAGTTTAAACTTCGCCAACTCCATACTTTGCTTTAATTTCCTGTTAATATTACTCGCATCAATTTTAACTTACAGGTGCGTAATGATTTATAGACTGAAACTATAGCGAGTTGATATAACGTGGCTTCTGTAACTTTCCAGCGAGACATATTTTCTTCCTTTCCACCTGTTGCCTCTAGACTGTTGTCTAAATTAAAACATTGATTCTTATTTCTTACATACACAACCCTTTGAGTCTAGAGGAATATGGCTGCAACGTGCAACCTACTAAAAAAAGTCCATGCTCATATATAAAGAAATCCAAACCCAAGAATATTGCAAACGTGACCAAGGTGTGTGCAATTCTTTTTCAGTTTAAGTGCAAGAAATTAATTGAATTCTCCGGAAAAGCCATATGTACGTGTGTATATAGGCTACATGCATTTAAAGCCATACCTATGAGATCAATATACAAAGTATGAAATAATTCCTGTCTTTTTCTTTTTGTGTGTGATCTCGTGCATGATGAAAGAATCCCATATGTATATTGAAAGCTACATGAGCGGGTAGCAGAGGGTGTGGTGCAGAACTAGATGTCTTTGCACCTTCCTTGACTAAGCTATCCATTAGGGAAAGACTAGGCGCACCAAATATAACTGCCGAGGAATATTTTGCTCGAAACCCTATTTGTGCCCTAAAGACTTTGTGCCTCAGCTCTTTGGTTTGCTCCAAAATTAAGCTAGAAGTGGTGGGAAATGGGAATTGATTCCTAGTTCCTATGTTATCATATTTTGTTTGGCATTTTATTTTTCAGTTTCCAAAAATCAATTACATAGTGGATAGAATTGATTATTATGAGATGAATAATTTAAATTTTCTGTAGGATAGAATAGATTGAGTGTATAACCCACAAATTATATTTTATTTATAAGGATATCGATGTGTTTCACTTAAGCAATATAACATGGTCATATTGAAACAGAGAAATATGTCAAATAAAGATTCACTATTATTGGTTACAAAGGATCTTTTTAACCAATATCTTTAAGGTCCATAATAATAAAAAAAATAGAAGATAATTTGTATTTATTTATTAAAAATCACATGAGAGTGTATTTAAAAGACAGAGAGAAATGCATTTAATGTTTCTCAATAAAAATATTTTTACTTTTAATTTTGTTAATCAATGTCCAACACTTGTTAGCATTTTTCTTTTACATAAATTATATATTTCTCCTTAATTTTAATATGAAAACAAGGGGAAAAGTATGTAAATGGCTGAAAGGTGACCAAAGATGGTCTTATGATATATGTAATATATATGGAGAGCACAATAAATTAAAACTTAAAGTATGAGTAAGTTTGATAATCACTTCAAATTTTAACGTTTTTAAAAAATTAAATCATGTATTTTTTAGGACTCATCTTAAACATAAAATTTATAAGACTAAATATTTGTGAGAAATTTGATAATGATCTAATAGTGAGTAATCATATATAAACTTAATTAGAATAATTAGAATAAACTTTTACATTATCTTAGAATTTGAATTTGAACTAAATTAAATCCTACAAAATCGACTTAAAACTGAAAGTTAATTATATATTTTGATCATCTGATTAAGGATATAAGATCTCATACAATTTGATTTTCTCTATATTCTTCTTTGTAATCTGTATCATGCAGAATTATTACTTTTGACAGTTTCAAAATTTATCAAACGAAAGCTTCCATATTTAATTTCTACCTAAAATAATTAGCAGGGAATACCTAATTACCTAATCATCAAGTTACAACACAATGCAATTGATGAAAAACTTATCTTAGTCTCACGAAAATGTAAATATGGATACCTTTGGACCATAATTTGAAATAAGAAATAAAGCATGTCATGATGTAAGAAATGAATCAAATTATAGATGTATAGTGGTTAAAGTGAAGGCAATTACTAAGTACACACCAGTTTCATAATTTATTAATTTTGATACCCTCCCCCCACCCCCAAATACCATTTTCCCGAATTTACTCCATTGCATGCCCTCCACTTTCACCCTTCAGCGCAAATAAGTCTCTATGAGCAAGCTGACTCTTTAACAACTCTTTCCCTTACACCTCTAAACCGTGTCTTCCTTTTCATTTGACTTTAACTACGACAATTGGAATTTTTATCAGCATCGCTACTGAAAGCGTGGAATGAGAAGAATGTGATTCGGAGATTATGAGAAATATGGATCCAAGTGAGGAATATTGAGATTGGAATAACCTGGAATTTGATCGTTGGAGAGTGTTTTTTCTTTTTCTATCAGAAACGAGTTGTATAGAGGGAGGAGATGAGGAGACTGTGTTTACTTGGTACAGGTGGAGAAAGAGATGAGAGGAGCGTGTTACTAAATTATTAGGGTAATTTAGGGAAGGGAATGTAAAAAGGAAGATGTAAATAGCAAAAGCCTATTAAACATGTGTCAGTCCGAAGGGAATGGGCCTGCTGCTTTTCTAGCTCATTTTAAATAGTTTTTTTATATGTGTATAAATGTGACTCCCAATGAAAAGGAAGCCCTATTCTTTTGGCATCCCTTTTTTTTTCTTTCTATTTTTGTTCCAACCTAAGTTCAAGACAGACCTTGTCTGTATATTATAAGGTGTTCATAAACCAATCCAATCTAACATGGACCCCAAAAATGATCCAAAAAGCCCAAAGTTGAATGGATCAAAAAATTGTAAAACCAATATTTTTATTGGATCGAATTTTGGATTTGATTTTAGAAATCGATACAAATGGAACTTATACACACGTGTATATATATATATATATATATATATATCTATATATATTCATAAATTTATAATATCACTTATTTCTATTTTTATTTCTTCTTATTTATAAAATTATCATATGTATAACTTATATCTATTTATGAAAAATATATTTAACTAAAGATATACTAATTATTTGAGTTAAGATGCTTAAATATTATATTATTGGTTATATAATGATATATAAATAAAATACTTGATATTTTAAATTATTTTTTATTATATTTATTATACGTCTTACCTTTTATGTAATACTTTCTTAAAAAATTAAAGTAGGATTAAAATTGAAAACCGGTTCAATCCAAACTACTTTAAATTAGATTGGATTAAAAGTTTGAACTAAATCGATTGGATGATAAATTAGCAAAATCAAAATGATTAAATTAGATGATTTTTTTCTTCAAAATCGATCTAATCCAATCCACAAATACCCCTATCAGTATATATGCTTTCAAATCCACTAAAAGAATTCTTAGGTTGTTGACATGATATTTATGCTGAAAAAAATAAATTAAATAAAAAATGTCTTGATAAAAATTGACCTCATGGCAATTTATTCATAGATAAAGAAATAACTACTAACACACTTACTTTGTTTAGTTAAATATATTAGGTTTATTTTCTATGTATCATTAGTTATGATTTTTTTTTTCAAATTACCAAAACTTATGAATTAAAAAATATTTAATGTATAAATTATTTTAATTTTATTTTATATCATTTTATATGTTATTATTTTGAATAGTTTACATATATATTTTTATTTTTATTTTA